>LBNU01026878.1:44732-57232 GCA_014162995.1 Artemisia annua | reverse complement strand
TAGCATTGTACTTTTATAAACTTGAACTTAAAAAAAATATAACAACTTACATTACTTCCTCTCCAGACTTGAAACAATCTTTTTCGCTTTTGCTTCTCTTGTGCCATTATATATATCCCAAAACTATAACTTAAAGCAAACTATACAAAAAAATATTCTTATTGTGATCAACTCAAAACCCATGTAGAAAACATAAAAAACCCGGAAATATATTAGATGGTACTTTGAGGAAATGTTATACCCATAAAAAAAGGAAAGATTAGCTTATTTTTTTAAGCAAACAGCTTTTTATTACACACACAACACAAAGATTACTTGTTTCTCTCTCTTCTGTCATTCAAAAGCTGATTCGGCGGATGTTCCAACTTTGTAGCGACATTCCCATGGTTTTGCCTTCTTTTTCTTTTGTTTGGTTTGGTTTTTTGTTTTTGACTTGTTTGGTCCCTAGATTATTTACTAACCTATATGTTTAGTCCCTTCAGATTGGAGGCTAAACGAGTCTTGAGCTTTTTTTTTAAACGGTAAATAACTATTTCACAGTTTATACATAGCAAATCAATTCACAATGTCCTAAGCAGGTTTTAAATTCACAACCATTTAGTTGAAGAACATTCTTACACATAGATACCATTGAGACACAAACCCTTTGGTAAACGAGTTAAGCCTTGCCGCTCGGCTCAGGCTAAAGCTGAAAACGAGTCAAGTTTAAATAACAGTTGAATTCTTGTAACCGATGCACACCATACTATTAATAAGAATGCATACTAATTTTATATTTAGATATTTTTGTGAAGTAGAGAAAACACAATTCTAGGGGAAAAGTGTCAAATTATTTAACCGTTTTCGTGTTTTACATTTTGTTTTTGATACTAAAAGTACTTGACGGTTGTTGTAGCAGGATCAAGGACAAGCTCGGGTTATCATGCAAGAATAAGGCATGATCTTGAGTCTATGTTTGAGGATCAAACACGGATCAAACCTTGGTATAGTCGATGTGCACTGATGAAGCACCAGGGCTTGTCATTATGCTAGAACAAGCAAGAGGTTTGTAAATGAACACGTACATAGACTTTCTGTCGGGCACGAGTAAACTGGTCTCCATTATACCATGTATGAATTCATATAGCATAAAGGTTACTTGAGTTGAATAATATAAGTTTGTGTGTTTAAGTGAGGATGTGTAAAAACTCTGATATTTAATTTTCACAATTTTTCACAAATTTCAGCGATTTTTTAATTTTCACAAATTTTCAGCGATTTTCTTTGTTTGTACCTCTAGTATTTTGTCAAATTAGATTTCTTTTTTCTACTAAAATAAGAATTGAAGCGTAAAATCACGGTTCATTATTATCATAAAAGATAACCTTTGTTCGAATCTTTTTCAGTGATTCTTACTTGTTTACCTTTAGTGTCTTGTATAAAAGTTTCAGATTTTTTTGGACTAAACCACAGTTTAACCTAAACTTTACAATTCATTTTCTCCCCATAAATGTTTTCATCATTTTTGCTTCAAAATTGCATGTAGTTTCTTGCCAATTTTTTCTTTTTAACAAACTAGAACTTTTAATTCTTTATGTCAACTTTACTTTTCATTTTAAGTGTGAAAATACTTTTTGTAAATATTTTTTCAATGATTTTTACTTATTTCACTTCTAGTTTCTTGTAAGAAAATTTCATTTTTTTTCACTGAAAACACAGTTTAACATAAACTTCACAGTTCATCTAAATTTTCAAGATAATATTTTTATTTTTTATTTATTTCAACAATTATTACTTATTTGCCTCTGATTTCCTATCAAAGTTCTTTTGATCTTTTTTACTTAAATCACATTTTGACGTAACCGTAAACTTAGGTTTTGAAAGAAAAAAGAAATAGAAATGAAATGCTAAAAAAATCTGAAAAAATTTAAAATGAACTAGACAAAATGGAGTAAATTGCAAAAATCGTCCTTGTGGTTTGGCCAAATTGCACGTTTCGTCCTTGTGGTTCATTAAATGCAACGATCGTCCTTATTTTGCATTGTTACGTGCACTTTTGGTCCTCCATCATTGCAAAAATCGTCCTTGTAGTTTGCCAAATTTCCCTGTTGAAGGACCAAAAGTGGATGTAATAATGCAAAATAAGGACGATCTTTGCACTTATTGAACTACAAGAACGAAACATGCAATTTGGCTAAACAACAAGGACGATTTTTGCAATTTACTCACAAAAATGAGTACAAAACATTTGAAAAAAAAAAATGACTGGGTTTTGGCTTGATTTCTCAAGAAATATTCATGTCAATTGTGGATTTCACCCGTCTGCACAAAATAACTTTGTTTGCAGATGATGGTTAATGCTTGTAATTTAAAGATGGCATAGATCTACCATCAAATCTCTCATAAGAAAAGTAAAAAACTTAAATCTGCAACTTAAACAATAGTTTAAGGATGAAATTTGTACTTTGCTTTTATTTAATTTTTTTATTTACTCCGTATATAATTTCTATAAAGTGTGTATCTTTTATATTGCTAATTTGAGATTGAGAAAAAGAAGGATTCGATCGTGAGGGCACAAAGTGTCCCTACAAACTTATTCAAGGAGAATAGCTTGTGTAATTGTGTTCATCATCATTAACACTCTTTTGTGCATGAATGTGTGTATGTGCAAGATCAAGAAAAAAATGTTATTTTTTTCAGAAGGATGACCCAAATTTATGTATAGATTAACAGATACATATTACCAAGTTTCAATTATTAAAATCAAGAAAACTCATCAAAAAGATATGCCACAAATATTGCAATATAATATAAGGGGATAGCCTGACTACAATTTTTGTAGCCAAATCATTCATAATAAATAAACAAGCAATGAATCAGGGATCCACAGAAGAAAAAAAAAAAAAAAAAAAAAAAAAAAAAAAAAAAAAAATCAATGACCCACAAAAAAATAAATCACATTATAACACAAATTGGTTAGGTCAATTGGCTACACAAAATTTATTTCAGTAGCTATTAATATTTTCCATAATACTATTAATACTTAACATGTTAATTGTTTAAAATCTTGTGGTAAATTTGCTATACATGGTATTTTTCTGTGTTTTGCATATCTTTTTTTTTATACGAAAAAAGAGTGTATCCTTAAAAAAAAAAAAAAAAAAAAAAAAAAAAAAAAAACCTTAAATCTAAATCTTAATTAAATTAATATAGTTTGCTAAATTGTTCCTAAATACCGTTAAACCTTTGGCAACTTTTTAACAACTTTGTAACTTCAAAATTTGTCTTTTCTTAATCAATTCTAAACTTGACAACTTTTAAAAAACATACATTATATTAATTGTAAAAAACACACGTTTTGGCATTTCGAAAAATACACGCTTTGCATCAAGGGCCAAACAAAATCACGATTTCACAAATATAATTATTTGCCCCTGTATATAGTTGCTTTATATGTGTATTCGTCTTGTTAGAATATATAGGCTAACAACAAACATTGAGGTATAGAAAAACATCTTATTTCATATCATTAACTTGATAACAAAAGTACATGATTTAAGATAAGTTGGAGGGTCCACATGTCACAAGTTGAGATATGTTTTGTATGATTCTGTCCATCACAAGCTGTTATACTTTACTTTGCTAAAAAAAAAAGCTGTTATACTTTACGATAGCGAATGATATTAAGCTTTGTTAAAATAATAGACTCCTCATGTTCAAAATAAACATGATGAGTTATGTTAAATTTATGGACTAAGATCTTCTAATGTTCAAAATGAACAGGTGATGTTATGTTTGTTGTAAGTTAAATATTTGATTTAAAATAATAAAAATGTCTCACAATAATATTTTACTTTTTTTTCTCACTCAGGCACTCACATTAAACTTAACATGACCTATCATGTTCATTTTCAACATTAGAGGATCCTAGCACGTATTTTCCTAAAGTTTTGTAACTACAGTTAAAACCTTAATTAAAAAATGAGTATGTATAATAACAGTAGCTATTAATCACAGGTAATGATATCTTTTGTCAAAAACTTGTCCAGATTTAGTGTTAATAGAATATTTTAAATATTTGAAAACTCATATTTTTCACTCGAGAACTTATCATAGGCTATGTATTTTCTCTATTCGTAACATGAAATAGGTATAATCAACAAATATTATTCGCCGAAATTTACAATTTTAAAAAGTCCGCTGCCACAACGCATGAATACTCTGCTACTGCTAATACGACATAAAACACTTTCACACACAAAAGACTTCAGTTAGGGGTTGTTTACGTTATTTAGCTTTGAGTGTCTTAATTAGCCTCTTAATTGAAAGAAAGAGACATTTGTGAGTCTCCCAATTAAAAACGAATAAATATTTTAGGCTTATTTATCTCAATTAAGAAGGAATAAAGGAAATGTAAGCATTCCCTAAGTGACCTCCATCACCGCTTTTTACCCAATATTTTATAGGCTTCATGTGTGATCTTCTACAATTTGTAAAAACTTTCACGCGTGCTATGGTGCCTTAGTACATCCAACGTACTCGAAAATGCCATTTAAAAAAGATCGAGTGACTCGTTTATTCTACTATTGTCTATAGGGGCTTAGAAATTCTAATGTACCGGTAACATATATACTGAACCTAAGATTTGTAAAGGTACAATAGCTTAAATATACATAACATCCAAAAACTCTTATTTATTATCTAGTTCCTTGCTAGTTTCGTTTAATACTATATATATCCGTTTAAAACAGAAAAATATACATAACATCGTATATATCAATGCGTGTCTGTGTTTAAACGTGAACATTGACTAAGCTGTCAAACATTTCTCTAATCTATAACCACCAAATAAATAAATTAAGGTTTGTTCCATGTTGTATAAACGTGCTGTCACAACATTTTGTTTCTTTTAAATGCAGACTACGCATTTTTTTTTTCCTTTGTTTCTACATACACATTCTACTATATAACATTTACTAGTTATAATGCCCGCGCACGCGCGGGTTTTTTTTTAAAAAATTTGAATGATATATTTTTATTTATTAAAAAACAAATAATTTAATTTTTATTTTGTTTGATTTATGATTTTTAATTGTAGTTTTTTATGATTAAAGAAAATCATTTAAATCTTATCTATATTTTTTTTATTTATCTTCTACTTGTATAGTATATCAACAAAAATTCCTAATAAGGAAATATTCTTTTTTTTTTCAAAATGACAAAGTACCCACTAGGGGTTTTGTTTTATTATATAAGAGATTAGGAACTCTCCCCCAAAACACTGTAGCAAGTTGCTACAGTGTTTTCACTCACAATGAACAGTAGAATCTACAGTGACTAACGGTCGTTAAGTACTTAACAGCATTTTTTTTTTTTAATTCCGTTTGGTCCTTCGTCTTACAGCGCCGTTCCAAATTTAGTCCTTATCTACAGTGCTAACGGTTGTTAAGTACGTTACAAATTTAGTCCTTATAACTAACGGTCATTAAGTACGTTGCAGATTTAGTCCTTATAACTAACGGTCGTTAAACACACTAACTACTACTGTGGCTAAACGTTCCGCGGCAACGCGCGAATGATCCACCTCGTCATATTACATATATAATTATATATGACCTCACTCATCATAAATGATACTCCGTATTAAAAAGACTTGTTATTTTGTTGAAATGACATGTCTTTTTATAAAAGTCATAATACTAGCTCAATTTCATTTCAATTTTTCATGATTATATAACTTATTGTTGTCAAATAATATGTTTGATAATATATTAGAAGGATATGGTAAAACCAAGGTTGCAAAAATCGTTAGGCAGCCGGGTACCTCCTATTGAAGTGGAGATTAATCGGGGATTAACTAGATTGGATTTTTATATATAAAATTATAATATTTTGAAACTACATGTATGATTTGGTCGATCTAGCCGATTTGCTTCTGATTTGCCCAATTTATGCCTTCTATCCGTAACCGAGTCGGCGGATTTATCTGATTTTTGTCCGATTTGGCTGATTTATGCCCAATTAGCCCGATTTTATCCGATTAACCATTCTGTTGACCGATTTTTGACCAAACGGATTAATAAGGCCGATTAGTGAAAATTGGGCGTTAATCCCAGCCTAGCGATTAATCGGCCGCCTCGGCTGATTTTTGCAACACTGGTTAAAATAGAAAATGGTCTTATACAAGAAAAGACAAGGAAGATTTTTGGATTGACATGTGTCTCTGCTCTTTCCACCTCGTACCCTTTTTGCCACATCATCATGCCACCTTAGACAAACCACTCAAATGGATCATTTATACGTATAAACGTGTTAAAACTGATAACTGATGTGGTTGACCTAATTATTTTGGAAGGGAAGTAAATTCACCCGAACCGACCCTAGTAAAGGTTTGAGTTAATCATGATCATGTCAACCAGCTAACATTTGTAATAGGAAAAAAGAAAAAAGAAAAAGGCAAAATATAAAGAAAGAAAAACCATATATTTATTTAATATCTCTTATTCCGGTCAACTCAAAATTTAAATAAAAGAAAAGTTCTACCTATTAATCAGATTAACGTTAATCCTTAACCCCAAATAAAGTTTAGGAGAAAGACCACTCTGTTTCTGAGTTTTGATATGAAAGAAGAAAAGATAAAGGGTTAAAATAAACATAAAAGAAGAGAAGAGGAAGAGATATTAAATTTTTAATTCGTATTCCTAAGTTAGAGAGAAAAGAAAATAATAATATGAATGAAAATGATGATTTTACAATAATGCCCTATGTTGTAGATATATTTTATGTCATATGTTATGGCATTCAAGACATTTTGATTATTATTGGTTTGTATAATTACATTCCTTCTAAATCATCTCACATTTGGGAAGAAAGTTTAGGAGAGAATGTTAATACAAATATCGTCTGAAAAACGTTATTTATATTTTACGATCTTTGCTAATATTTTGTTGACGACAAAGTATAAACTTTATTTTCTAGCAACATATAACTATAGTATAAGTCTCACTTATAGAAACTCTATTTCTAAGTAAACATCACATTTGCTATATTATTCATTATTAATCTTATAGTGTTGATAGCATGTTAAGTGTCAAAACATGTTTAGTAAGTTTTACTAAGTAATGTGTCTAATTGAGTTATAAGCCTTCAAACTCTTTTGATAACTCAATCACTTAATATATCATATGAACATGGTTCAAAGTTGCTACAAAAATACATTTACATGTTTACTTTCATGTTAGTAAAAGTCTATATTTAGAAATATATATTTACATCATGCATTGCATCATACATGTCTTGTCAAATTGACTTGGTAAGATTTCATGTATTCCTTAGATAGATTTACACTCAACATATCTTACAAGTTGACCTTGAAGGATCTTGATTTGACTTGACAAAGATATGGAAAGATTTCTTGAGCATTGACTGTCAGACCTGGCGGAACCCTTTGGGTACAAGGGCGGAACCCTTGTTTTGTGTTCCGCCGGATCCGCCAAACTGCAGTCTTGGATGGCTATAAATAGCAAGCCACTTTCAAGAAATCCTTTATCACTTTTAGCTATACTTTGCATATAAACTCACATTTATCTCATTTAACTCAGTAGCAACTCACTTGTGTGATTCTCTTATGTAGAAAGGAAGTTCACAAGTTCATCCTAGAAGTCACAAGTTTCAACACAACGTTGCAAAGCTTGTTAGCTTTTCATTGTGTAAACTCTTGTAGTTTATACTTCTTTTGTATCTTGTTAAGAAGTGATCAGTTAGTATTTTAGTCCTCAAAATACATTAAGTGATAGGAGTGGTTGTACCTTTGTAGACGAACTCGACATCTAGCTTAGTGTCGGAAATAGTGGATAGGCGACGTTAGGGTGGTTCTACCTTGAACTAGGACCCGGTATTTAGCTTTGTACCGGATAAAGTGTAAGCGACGATTGTAAGGTTTTCTCCGCCGGTGAAACGAGCTTGTTGACTAGTGCTAGAAACTCTCGAGTTGGATACTCGGGGCGTGGAGTAGGGCAAGGAAAAAGAGTCCTTGTAGCCGAACCACGATAAACATTCGTGTTGTGGTTTGATCGTTTCTTTCTTTATCCTTGTATATTACTTATTGTTAATTAATTATAATCGTTGATTACACGTAAAGTTTTCAAATATAAACAAGTTAAAAAGCGGTAAACTATTCAACCACCCCTTCTAGTTTTCCATAATTGGCATCAAGAGCTACGTTACTCAAGATCTTTAAAATATATTGTATTTTAAAACTTGGATCGATCCATGGATTTTGAAAATCTCAAAGAAGGGCAATCTGCACAAAGACCACCGCTATTTGAAAAAGAGAATTTTCTTGAATGGGCAATCAATTTGAAAACTATGTGAGATCAATAGATCAAGATCTTTGGCATATTATTTCCATTGGTGATTTTATACCAACAAAAACGAGTTTTGAAAATCAAGATGAGTATCTCAAAATGAACAAAAACACTAAAGCTAAAATAATGATCTATAAAGCTTTGCCAAGGATTGAATATAAAAAAGTGTATTTTTGTCACACGGCTAATGATATTTGGAAAAGTTTGTTAAACCTTCATCAAGAAATATGTCAAGTCAAAGATAATCAATTTGATCTTACATACGAATTAGTAGTCCTAGAAAAACTAATAGATAGACACTTAATTGAAGCAAATACAAGTACTACGAGTTTAAATGCTTTGAATAAAGGTACTAGTGACGAAGAAAACATGTGTCAAGCTCGAAGAGATCACGTCTACGAATCATGGAGCAACACGAACGAAAATGTTACAAACATTTGGTATGTGATTGTCAATTAGATAAAACCACAAGTGAGGTACAAATTAAAACCAATCACTTTTGCTTTGACACATTCATTTTGGAATTTTTTAAACTAGAAAATGAGTCTAAACATTTGTATAACATGGACCTCAAAACTCTCTTTAACAATAAACCTTCAAAATCTCTTGAGAACAATTTTGAAAAAGAAATAATGTTAGAAGATAAAATGTCTAGATTTGAAAGCAATGTTGAAATTAATCTAGAATGCAAAATATGTCAAGACTACAAACTTGACATTAAAAGACAAAATGAAAAAGGAAAGATATTAGCTCAATTTGAAGAAAGTTCAAAATCTCTTGAAAGCTTATTGAAAAGTCAAAAGTCATTTAGAGACAAAACCGGGTTAGGATCTAACTCAAGTACACCATCAACAAGTAAAACAAAGCAAATAAAGTTTGTGAAGCCTAGGAGAGAAATTTAGAAGTAACTCTATCTCAAATAGAAGCTTATGATAAAAGGACAAAGTTTGTCATTGCTTTATGCTTATGAAAATGTTTGTCTAACCATCTTGGATTTACAAAAATTTAAGTGTTCAAGCTTTCTTACGAGTTGGGATAATCCTTACTAAGAATATCTTTCTTAGTAGCATCTCTATGAAGCTCAAAAGGTACGTTTTCTTGTAACTTACCAAATATTGCGTCATGCGTTTAGCTTAGGTCTTATCTTTTGTAATACTAGTCGTCCTAGCCTTAAGTTGTTTACCTTGCTAGTTGGTAATAATGGGGAGTGGATCCTCTATGGTCAACGGATTTTCACATAACAACGTATGGGAGACATAAGGTGCTTCAGTTCTCTAAACTCTTGGGCATGAGCACTTGAAACATTTGAGTGAGTCTCACTAAATACGTGTCTACAAGTGAGGCAACTAAGAATCTCCTAAGTGATAAGATGACCAACACTTTTGTGATGCTTGCAAATGCAATAAACAAAATACACCACAAAAGTTTGTGAGATAATATCGTTTAAAAAAACAACTTGAATTTTCAATCATGTCTTAATTCGAACACTCTTTTAAAACTTCATGTGAAGCATACAAAAGGTAATAGAGTACATTAGAACACTTTAATATGTTTGGAGAAAATATTGTACACTAAACACCAAGGTTTTGCACAAAAAAAAAATCAACCCAAAGTCTTATGAAGATGTACCTCTTGGATGTTCACATAATAACAAAGGTTATATTGTTTTAAACGAAGAAACCTAAAGAATCGAGAAATCGCTAAACTTAACATTCAACAAATGACCATCTTCTTTTAAGACAACACCTTTGGTAGATGATGACTTAGTGAAAAGTCGAATAATGGTAAGATAAGAAAGCTTAGGAAATGACAAGGAAGATGAACTATTAAATAGAGAATTTGTCAATGATAAAGAACCTAAAAGTCATTCATTAGATAGTGTCATTAGGAATGTTAATAAAAGAACGGTAAGAACAAAAGCCGAAATTGGAATTAGCATATTTTGTCTTGTGTCAATCATTGATTTGATAATGCCATGAAACATGTATCTTGGGTATAAATAAATAAATCTGACGAAAATAAGTTTTGAACCTTAGCGTCTCAATCAAAGAGTAAAATCATAATTGGATCTTACAAAATAGATAAAGATGTTGGAGAGTTAACAAACAAAGTCAAGATAAAAGTACAAGGTTATAATCTATGAAAGACTTTTTGTAATCTTAAGCAAGGTCCAAAAAGCAAGGAATAATCACTTTGAGACATTTCTAGTTCCTCACAAGTACACAATGAATTAAGTGTCCTATGACTCACTAAGAATGAGATAAGTGAATCCATAGATAATACTAAACATAGAGAAATGATTGGAAGTTTACTTGCTCTCACTATTAGTAAACCTGACATTATGATTTGTATTTATCCGTGCGCTCATCTTTTGAAAAGATCCTAAATTAATCCATTCTAGAGCATGTGTTTAGATACATCAATAGGTACTACACACCTAGGATTATGGTATCCCATAGGAACGGGAAGAGAAACCATAGTGTATGTCAACTCTGATCATGCCGGTGACTAAGTTTATAGAAAAAGTACAAGTGGTACTTGCACTTTGTTGAACACTTTCTCACCTCATGAATCTCTACAACACATATGACTCATGCTACCTCAACAACTAAAACCAAATGAGTATCGGGCGGAAAAGCATGTCAACAAGTTCCCAAAGATAAGGAAGGCTCCTGTCAACCACGTAATTTCACTTGACGTCATCTTCGTCATTTAAGCAACAACAAAGGAGGCATCGACCTTAGTAAAAATCCTGTCCAATATGCTCATACTGAACATATTGAAATCCATCATCATCATCTTCGTAAAATGTTCATTGAGGGACATCTCAATCGAGAAAGTTGCATACGAAAACCACATTGTCGACATTCTCACAAAACCTCTTAAACGAGAATCATTTATCCTTCTTAGACTTGGCTTAGGACTTATGGAACCTAAATTATTGTTTCGAACATTAGAATAAAATCACAAAAATCAAAACAAATCAAAACATTTTTGTTCTCTGCTGATATGGCGGAACCCTTCAACCATAAGGGCGGAACCCTCTTTTTGGTTCCACCGGGTCCGCCAACTCTGCAGATCATTTTTTTTCTAGTTTAAATCAAACACTCCCTAACCCTCAACTATAACTCATTCACAGTCACTATTCACGACCAAAACATCACCACACACGAAAATTAGGGCTCTCCCTCAATCATCCTTCATTCAAATCAACATTGTAAGTATTATTAACATAATTGCATTTCCGATCTAAGTATAACATTTTCATTTACACACAATATCTAAAATCTTAGGGTTTATGCAATTATTTGTGAAAATTTGTAAAATCTTGGTTAGAAACAAAACTAATCATGCTTTCCCTTAGTTATGTTTTTGCATCCTTTTAAACAACATCATAATTAGCCAAACACTCCATGTAAAAGTTTTTGAAAAAAATCACTTCCACAATTAGGACATAACACTTTATCACATTGTTAAAACAAATGAAAAACATTATGAAAACATCCTTTACACAAAATCTCTTGAATGCTAAAGAGAATGCATAACCAATATGCATTTTTGGGTACATTCAATTGAAGCTACTTTGAATTAAGAGCGTTTGGGTTATCGTGTGTTTTAGAACAAAATGTGCATTATAAAACGTTTTGAACATCAAAATGAGTCAAGATAACCATACCTCCACATTGCTTGCTTAAAATCACACACTAGAATATTCACATTATAAAAGTCATTGACCTTAACTAAAATGTAAAATTTTGTGCTTTCTAGGAATCAACATGCCTCCCGCAACATTCTCCGATCACAAAGGCACCCTCAAGTATCTACTCAAACACCATATGACCAAAGGTCTTACTCCACACCGAGTCAACGTCTTTAAGGGCTTAGAGAAATGTTATGTTCATGAGGGGAGAACCATTGCTCCATCCTTCCTAGAAGGAATCTCCATTCGCCAAGACTTAGCTACCATCAACTTTGATTGTCTTCTAGATATTGATGAGCAAATTTGTCCTAGGTTCATTCTAGAATTTTGTCACACCCCCAAAAATGGTTTGCAGCGGAAAGTAATGTTTTTGGGGTGCAACTCAATTGGTACCACAACACAAGTGCAAAGAACGGTTTCATCTCATTCGTTTAGAATAAAATAGTTTAACAAAA
>LBNU01026876.1:53292-90249 GCA_014162995.1 Artemisia annua | reverse complement strand
TCCTGATTGATACAAAAGTTCTCATTATTTAGCCTTTAGGACATCTGTTAATGCCCCCATCTTAATAATGCACTTGTGAAGCACCTTTTTCAAGAGTTATTATGGAGCACTATCTGACAAGTTTTTCAATTAAAATGACACAAACAAAACTAAGCTAATATTTACAGTGAATGGAATATGTTACGGGCTTGGGGTAATATCATATAGCAAGTTCCTTATCCGATACAAGCTATCTTTTCTGCAAATGTATCATAGTCAGCTTCGAGCTCTAGACTGAATCCTAGAGTCTAATGTTATATGTATGAGAAGAAATGGGGCCAGGCCAAGGTGGGGTGACACACAAACAATCGGTTGCCAGTTCTTGAAACTTTCTACAGATAGGACTTTACTATGATTACAACAACATCATTATCACAATAAGTACGGAACTGTGTTTATATAGAATAGAACTTTTGGCGACTTTTATATTGTTCAACTCATGTAGCTCATTTCACCTGCTCCCTTTTAGCTAACTTTCTATTTGACCCGTTTGATATAAAACACAATCCACAAAGACCAAAATTATATCTAATGCTTTCATAATGCGTTTCTTTTACATTACCCAATCCGAAGTTACGTTACTTACTGTTTTGTTTGTGCTGTTGGTGGATCTAACAGGACAGAGTTGGAAAATTAGAAGGTGGCATAAAGTTTCTTGAGCTATGTGGTTTTGAAAAGATTGAAGGAGATGATTTCTTGTTTCTCGCTAGAGACAAAATCGATAAAGCAGTGCTAATGTCAGCCGGGGTTGAATTGAACAGATTTTTCACAAGATACGAATCAGCCGAATTGAGATACTCGGCAGCGAAACGACGGGCGTCACAAATTGATCCATGGGAAAATTGAATGTTGGGGCCGGATAGGGTTTTGGTAAATTTGGGGGATTTGACTCGTTTTACCATGAGCAGATTGTATCCATTGAGCAAATATAGGTTCGATTCTAGAAGCTTCGCCAGAAGCGACTAGTCGCTTCCTGCCCAGCTCCGCTGGAGAGGCCTCGCCGGGAAATTTTTTTGAATTGGGGAAAATTGAATATTGACCGGATAGGGTTTTGGAAAATTCGGGGGATTTTTTTATTTATTTATTTATTTTTTTTTTTGAATTGGGGAAAATTTATTAATGTTAAGAAATTCGGGACTACCCGTAGCTTAAGAAGTATATGTTAAAATTATGTTTCTTTTTTCATGAAAGCTAAAGATTCCTAGATATCTAGAACGTAGATATCGAAACTATCTTTATATGAATTTTGATTAAGACAACCAATTATAGAAAACTTTAATTAATTAAGAACTTAAAATACCACCGGAGGTGACCGTAGAGCAGCGTCACAGTAGACCGGAGGTGACACAAAAGTCACAGTAGACCTGTAGTGATTGGTGGTGCGGTGGTGAAGGGTCTATGCGTACTAAATGAAGAAGAAATGGAGCAATGGTAGGTGGTGAGTAGTGAAGTAGAAGATAAGAATAAATTATGTACGGTAAATAATAAAAAGGGTAGTTGGTGTGTAATTGATGTCCTAAATGGAAAAAGGGTGAGGTTTTTGGAACCTCGGTACAACTTGACTCAAGTTGGGGCATGATGAGCCTCCAATGACTCGAATAAAAAAGAACTTTTTTTATTTGAACTATTGGATTAAAACCAATGGCTCACAATTATCCAACTTGAGTCAAGTTGTACCTCTCAACTTGAAAGGATATCTCATTCCAAGTTTTTGTGCCCCTCTACATTAAGAAAGTTGGTTTGTAATAAGTAAAAAAGAAACATAAAAGTTTCCTGAATGCAAAAGGATTTGTTAGCAAACATCTCATTAAGCAAAAAAGAAACGGGCCTTAAAACCTTTTGAATAATGTTCCATTTTAGGGGCGTTTTTATTTACGCTTATACGCAGCTTATGAGCTTATTCATGTTTCGGTTTATATTAAATAAGTCTTAATTTTTTCATTTATTTTGAGATTTGTGGGCTTATGTAAGTTTATTATAATATGATAAACTTATAAAAGCCAAAAAAAAATAAAAAATAAAAAATAAATTGGAGCTTATAAAATATAAGCCGAAATCAAATAAACTCATAAGCTTAAACAAACACCCTCTATTTCAATACTTCGTCCGTCCCTAGGGGTTTAGTTTTGACTTTTACTTTTCAATTTTGATCTTAAATATTTTTGTTTGTGTTGAATAATTTNCCTTAATTAATTAAGAACTTAAAATACCACCGGAGGTGACCGTAGGAGCAGCGTCACAGTAGACCGGAGGTGATACAAAAGTCACGGTAGACCTGTAGTGATTGGTGGTGCGGTGGTGAAGGGTCTGTGCGTACTAAATGAAGAAGAAATGGAGCAATGGCAGGTGGTGAGTAGTAAAGTAGAAGATAAGAATAAATTATGTACCGTAAATAATAAAGAGGGTAGTTGGTGTGTAATTGATGTCCTAAATGGAAAAAGGGTGAGGTTTTTGGAACCTTGGTACAACATGACTCAAGTTGGGGCATGATGAGCCTCCAATGACTCGAATCAAATAGAACTTTTTTTATTTGAACTATTGGATTAAATCCAATGGCTCACAATTATCCAACTTGAGTCAAGTTGTGCCTCTCAACTTGAAAGGATCTCATTCTAAGTTTTTGTGCCCCTCTACATTAAGAAAGTTGGTTTGTAATAAGTAAAAAAGAAACATAAAAGTTTCCCGAATGCAAAAGGATTTGTTAGCAAACATCTCATTAAGCAAAAAAGAAACGGGCCCTTAAAACCTTTTGAATAATGTTACATTTTAGGGCCTTAGGGGCGTGTTTATTTAAGCTTATACGCAGCTTATGAGCTTATGAGCTTATTCATGTTTCGGTTTATATTAAATAAGTCTTAATTTTTTCATTTGTTTTGAGATTTGTGGGCTTATGTAAGTTTATTATAACATGATAAACTTATAAAAGCCAAAAAAAATAAAAAATAAAAATAAAAATAAAAAATTGGAGCTTATAAAATATAAGCCGAAATCAAATAAACTCGTAAGTCCACATATAAGCTTAAACAAACACCCTCTATTTCAATACTTCGTCCGTCCTTAGGGGTTCAGTTTTGACTTTTACTTTTCAATTTTGATCTTAAATACTTTTGTTTGTGTTGAATAATTTATGATTAAAATTATATCAATGAAAATAGGTTTAAAACTCAATTTGTTCATATATTTTGAATCAATTATTATATAACACACAAAAAGAATAATTAAAGTCAAAATTAAAAAACATTTACTTCAAAAGGTTAAAACGGACATGGCTTATAAAGTCAATTGTTTTCAAGGGAAGTACCCTAACTTAAAGAAGATGATGTTAAATGAAAACTTTTTTTTTCCTTGCCTTGGTGTGTGATATATATTTAAAGAGGTAAAATGCAAAAAATGTCCTTGTGGTTTACCATTTTTGCGAATTATGTCCTTGAACAAACTAAATAGCAAAGGATGTGCATGTGGTTTACACTTTTTGCGAACAACGTCCCTTAGGTAAAAACTTTGTTGCAAATCGTCGATTTGGCTAACGAGCGTTAAATATCCCCATTAGTGGCCATGTGAAATGACTAATTTACCCTCCTTATCTTCAAAAATTTCTATTAACCTCGTTTGTACCTTTCCCGCAAATATGCAAAATGATTGATTTACCCTCTAATCCTTCAGGGACAAAATTTGCGACAAAACATTCATATGAAACTGCTTCATTTGAGGGCAGTTTCTTCACCAAACAACTGACACAAATATAAACACATTTTCTATTCGTCTAACACACACAAACATAAACCCTAATTGCTTGTTTATCCTGCACAAACTCTAATTTTTTAACATGGATGGTGGTGGAACTGGCAGCGGGAATGAGGTTGTGGTAAAGAAAAACAGAGGGAGAGTTAGGCCTGCAGTCGGTTGCACCCCCTAACCAGAGTACACCCACACCACAACAGAAGAGGGGAAGCTCTATTGGTAGTGGAAGTATGCAACGGGTTTCGGATGTTGGTAAGTTTATGATCTTTAGTTCCTTTTATATGTTTTAAAATTGCTTAGTTTGATTTTGGTAATTGTAGCATGTTGTACTGATGTGTTTTTATGCATTATGGTTTTGGGAGGGTGTCCCTCTATGTGCTTTGCTTTGTTTTCTTATGTGTGAGGATGAAACTGCATTTAGGTTGGCATATTTTAGGCAAATTATAGGAAAATGTAGTCATAGGTTGGAAGTATTCATGGGCTAGTATTGACTGTGAGTGATGCCAAAAAGTGGTTATTCTGTGTCTGTGTGTGTGTGTGTATGCTTGTTCACTATTTGTTGGTGATGCACTGGCAATCATTTGTTATCTAGTGTAATGCCTTTAAGTAAATTCTTTTTGCATGAGTATATTTAGTCTTGTTGAGCATTATGTGAATGGTTAACAGAGTTGCTCGTGTTAAGTGATCACATCTAGTCTTGGTGAATGGTTAACAAGTCTAGTCTTGTTTCATGTTTCATTATGTATAAGTGATCACATCTAGTCTTATTGGCTATCTTTATAGATGACAAGGAAAAGGGAAAGCTTATTGGGGAATATAACAACACGACATATGAAAATATGGATAACATTTGTGCTCGTATGGAAAACATGATCCAAAAACTTGAAGATGTGTTTCACAAGGCAAAAATCCTGAAATGTTAATTTATTGAACCTCTTATGATGTAAATGTAAATATTGTTTTTGGAGTTTGTATTACAGTTTGGCTATCTTGAATAATCTTTGCAGATATCAAATACAAGGTTGGGCAAAAAGTGATTGAAAGCAATATATGGGTCATACAAAACTATCACAGAGGAAAATCTAAATGAGTTTCTTATCAGGACAAGGAATGAAATGATAGGAAATAAAGCTAAAAGTATTCAAGCTCTTAAAGGGGTGTTTGGATAGTACTTCCAAATAGTCTCTTACTAATTTCATTTTAGCCATCTTTATAGATGACAAGGAAAAGACAAAAGTGACTGTAGAGGAAAATGTGTCTGATATGCAAGTATGTGATAGCATGTCGATGACTGATTAATTATTGGATGAAATCAAAGCAAAATATGGTTCATACAACGCCGTCACAGAAGAAAATTTAAATGAGTTTCTAGATGAGCTGTTTATTAGGAGAAATAAGAAATGATGAGTTTGAGTAAGTGAGTAATTTAGTGTGTAAATGTAAAAAGTAGAATGGTAAGGTGACAATAAGATGTTAAAACGTCTCAAGCCATGACATTTGGAAATGCAATGAATATGGCATTTGGAAAATGTATTGTTAATAAACTAGTCCCCCATCCCAAAATATATGTCCATTTTAATTTTTCAAAGTCGTCTTTTTCTTTCAACTTTGACTTTAACTATTTTTTCCGTGTTATATAATACTTGATGCAAAATATATAAATGAATTATGTTTTAAATGTATTTTTATTGGTATACTTTTCATCAAGTAATACATAACACAAAGAAAAAAAAAAGAATTAAGGTCAAAGTTAAAGAAAAAGACTTTGAAAAGTCAAAATGGACTTATATTTTGGGTTGGAGGGAGTATAATATAAACCAAGGAACCGTGTATATATATATATATATATATATATATACACGGTTCCTTGGTTTATATTATACTCCCTCCAACCCAAAATATAAGTCCATTTTGACTTTTCAAAGTCTTTTTCTTTAACTTTGACCTTAATTCTTTTTTTTTTCTTTGTGTTATGTATTACTTGATGAAAAGTATACCAATAAAAATACATTTAAAACATAATTCATTTATATATTTTGCATCAAGTATTATATAACACGGAAAAAATAGTTAAAGTCAAAGTTGAAAGAAAAAGACGACTTTGAAAAATTAAAATGGACATATATTTTGGGATGGGGGACTAGTTTATTAACAATACATTTTCCAAATGCCATATTCATTGCATTTCCAAATGTCATGGCTTGAGACGTTTTAACATCTTATTGTCACCTTACCATTCTACTTTTTACATTTACACACTAAATTACTCACTTACTCAAACTCATCATTTCTTATTTCTCCTAATAAACAGCTCATCTAGAAACTCATTTAAATTTTNAGAAGCATTAGGAGTAGAGTGTGTAAGGATTATGATGAGCTAATATAGTTATTGCGAAATGTGGTTGTGTCTAATGATTGTATGGATAGATGGAGGTGGACGCTAGGTGAAGACGGCGATTTCAAGGTCAAAGAGCTATCTAGATTGGTTGAGGAGAAGATTATTCAAGTGGAAAGTGGTGGGCAAGCAACGCTTTGGAATAAGCTATTGCCTAAAAAAGTCAACATCTTCGTTTGGAGGGTTCTCAAAGGAAGACTTCCGGTTTGCGTGGAACTCGATAGGAGAGGCATTGATTTAGACTCGGTTCTTTGTCCAAGTTGTAATAATAGTGTAGAATCATGTGCTCATAGCTTAGTCACTTGTGATCTCGCTATGAGCGTATGGGATAAGATATTTAGTTGGTGGAAGACGGGGAGTGTTAACGCGTTCTCCATTGGTGAAATTTTTTCATCATACGGAAACGTTCATGTTCCTAGTAATATTGTTCGTGTTTGGCAAGCGGTTATTTGGACTTCGAGTTATTTCATTTGGAAAGAAAGAAATGCTCGTGTGTTTGGTAACAAGATTTCAAGTATTAACAAAATCGTTCAAGACATTCAATTGAAAAGCTACGAGTGGATTGTGCAAAGGTCTAATAAATATAAAGAGATAGATTGGCAACAATGGCTACGGGACCCCATAAACATCCAAATGAAGTAAACGTTCAGTGCGATTCTCAGTCAGGTATAAAATTGTTACACCCCGTGCCCGCTTAGACCAAAAATTAAAACTTTAACGCGGAAACGACTTCACTTTAACGGACCCTTCGTTACTCTTTTAACCATTGACAAAAATCTATAAACATCCAACCCTTGAAAGTATTTTTAAATGAAACTAGACTCAAATACCTTTAAAATGACGGGTGGTACGACTTCTAACGACTTACGGATTAAAAGATATGAAATTTAGAAATTTGATAAAAACTAGAAAATATCTCATTTATACTTGGATAGAAGCATATGGCCATATGCTGAAATTTGATATGGCCATATGCTGACCATATGCCTTTACTAAATTTTTGTGACAACCATATGGCGATATGGTGAAATATTCATATGGCCATATACCCACTGCAGAAAATTTTATAGAAACAATACTTAACACATTTTCCGAAAACCATACTTCCGATACTCGACAATTAACGAAACTTTCCAGGTTTCGTTAATACATTATAAATAACATTTTCATTCAATAACATCACCCAATTAAGACTTCGGAATGGTACTTTACAAATAGATGTATAATATACCCGTTTTGACCCATTTCACAACAAATGACCTTTAATACTTACATATTAAACTAAACTTTACAAAAACCTTTGACATAACATAAATAACCGTTTCCATAACCATTCAGCCCGTTTACAACCCAAAATTGGTATATTCACGCTTATGCCAAACACCCCTTTAACTTTTACCTCAAACACTTAAAACACACTTAAGCATATCAAATAATCACCAAATCATTATACCAATCTTGACACACGTTGACACTAGTTTATCCATTAGAAACCATTAAATGACTCACGGGGGTACAAACTTGACATTTGAGCTCGGTATCTACCTAAGCTCCTACTTATTTGCAATCCTTTAACTTTCTACCTTTCACATAGCCAAACCTTAACCTTAATCCAAGCCATTGCAAATCAAATGAACCTACAAAACATTGTAACATTAAACCGTAAGCACGATGCTTAGTAAGTAAAACGATTACAATATGATATCATAATTCATTCACACATCATACATTATATCCATCAAACCATTACAACATTAACATTAACACATACCTTGGCCACTTAAGCCTCATGTTCTATATCATTAACATCTAAACATACTTTCACTATCACACCCTTTCCAAGCTAGGCCATGCTAACCTTATATCCATTTTCACATAAGCACATACATTCCAAATTCCTTCTTAACCTTAACATATAGACACATAACGCATAATAAATGAAATCATTACAATCTCATCTTATAACCGGTTTACTTACCTTGAATCCAAGCTAAGCCTATCAAGGACATCATTATCATCATCACTACCTTTCATCATCATCATCATCATCATCATCATCCATCATCATCAAAAACTATTGATACATTAATCAACATCATCAACAAGGGCTTATACAACCCATTTAAGCTTACCCATTTTCCATTATAGATCATCATATGATCATATCTTGATCATATGATGAATCCCCACTTTCCTCATACCATTAACCTATTTAAATAAAGATAAGAAGGTTACTTACTTGTGATGATCATTGCTATGGCTTAATCCTTAGCTTTGGGACCTCAAACCTTTCATGGATTAACCATCAAACTTCATCTTCTTTCCCTCCTCTTTTCTTATATCCGTACCTCACACACTCTCCACATTTCTCCATCTCTCTAGAATCCTCCACCACAAGACATATACTTGCACAAGATTGGGCTTAGGGCAAGAATGATCCCTCAAATCCCTTTTCTCCTACTTAGGCCATACCTCATATGATAACACATTTCTTACTTGGCAACTTAGGTCCTTGAATTCTATTTCCTTTCTAGTTGTGACACATAATACTTTCTATAACCACAATACACATTCTTTGACTATCGAGTTTGACTTTCACATAATATTCGTTGACTAGCCAATCATGTTAAACCCTAGTCAATTCCATCTAGGTTGGGGTCTATTTGTATCCGGGATACGGGTGTTACAAAAATACCCTTCTGTGACAGGTGACAGTGGTACATTGTGGTATGAGGTTGTATGGTTTTTGTGGTACCTGCAGTTTCATATGTCCTGGGGTGAATGCAGATGCAACATATGCCTCAGATTCAATATATGCTACAATATGAATGGATTGGTACTATCCTTGTTTGTTTGTGCAAATGTGAATGGTATAGTGTTTTGTCCTTTGATCAGTCAAGGTTGTGATGGCATGTATTGTTGGTCTTAGTTTTAGTATGTGTTGGATGTATGCAGCAGGTCATGTCATAGGTTTCATGGGGCTTTCCTTGTTTGTTTGTTGTATGTTCTATTGTTTAGTGATTTGTTGTGTTTTGTTTATGGGACTCATCCTTTTTAATTGCCTTGTTAAGAAGGTGGGTTGTTATTTCTTTTGTATCTTGTTTTTTGGGTTTGGTCCCGCTAATAATATGTTGCCTTTCCAAAAAAAAATTATGGGCATTATAATATGAGCTAATTCTTTACTTGACCCAAAAGTAAAATACTACTTACCCCATGTGACCATTTTTTTTATTTATTTCTCAAAATGACCCAATGTCACTCTCACCCCGGGTGGGTTTGAGCGACTCTTCTAAAATATTGACATGTGTCCCTACATTTTGTAAGACACAAGTACATGTGTGTAAGACACTAGCTATCCTATTTCTTGACCAGAGTCGACTTGTTTTTGTGTCTTTTTGCAAAAAAAAAGAGTCAAACTTCATAAATAACCTCTTATGTTTAAAAGTAAGGTCCTTATAGTTTGTGCGGTATCACGAATTTAGTCCATAATTTTTTTAGTCCCTAAAATTTATACGTTTTCGTCCCTAATTTTTATAGTCTCACGAATTTAGTCCATTATTATTATTATTATTATTATTATTATTTATTTAACTATTGTACTTTTGGATCAAGCAGGGAATTAGCTCTATGGTATGTTTGACAAAAATAGATGTTGATGTTGCTGAAAAAATTAAAATTGTCGTTTTTTTAAAATGGTGTTTGGCAAACTAGCTACTTTTAGACTAACAGTGTAAAATGACATAATCTATACTATCTATAAAACAAAATGGTCAAAGTGAAAAGTCAAAAAAATGAAATGTTGAAAAAATTTAAAAGAAAATGTTGAAACAATTAATTATGTGCAAGTGACAAGTTGAAACTAAAAAAGAAAATGTTGAAAACATATGTTTATAAAAGAAACTATTAATACACATCGAAAACCGGTTTGACCCGAGAAGCTTCAAACCCGACGGGTTGATCCGGTTTATTTTGACCTGTTTTTTCGCCCCAACCCGTCGGGTTAACCTAGTTTAAATTGACCCGTTTTTTACCAGAACAGTTCAACGGGTTGAACACCCAGGTTGAACCGGGTTTCAAAACATTATGTTTAGTCCCCAAATCCTCAAAGTTTTATTATTTTTCGTTTATAACCCATAAACTTTTTTTATCACTAAAACTATCTGCCATTATAAAATCCCGTTGCTGTGCACGGGTACTCGTTTAGTTTGTAAAAAAAATAAAATAAATAAATAAATAAATAAATAAATAAATCTCTAGAATCTTTTAAAAGCCGATTTTGTGAACTTATTTTTCTAAAATAATTCACAATCTTTGTCACCCAAATAAAAAATATGTTTTAACAAAGCTTATTTTTCAACAAAATAATCTTAAGCCTCCGTAAAATTCCACAATCTCTCGCGTCAAACATATAATAAATAACTCTAATGTAAATGTTAGAGTAAAATACATTGTTGGTCCCTGAACTTTTCACAAAACATCGCATGGCACCTTAACTTTTAAAAAACGTCGCCTGACGTCCAAACCTTGTGTTTTTTAGGTCGATTGCGTCCCTTGACCAGTTTCGGCTTGGTCAACAAATGAGGGGCAGAATAGTCCAATCACATTATAACCATTAGTTAACCCAAGCTAAATTACACATACAACTTGAGGGACCATTGGTGTAGTCACACATTAACTATGTAACTTTACCATATCTTCTCTGATACGCATATTAATGTTTTCGCGGGAATCAATAAACCCACACCCAACAAAACCCCTATGCCCACCATAAGTACGTAGACCTATTGAAAAACCAAATCCAAACCGAAAAAAACCTCAGTGACTAAAAATCCAAGACGAAATCCAAAACTTCATTTTCCATAACTCACCATGTCTTTTGGACGGAATGTTATGAACGACATGGCAGATTATATTAGCAACATGCCGGAGAACGTTATCAGCAATATTTTGAACCGTTTGCCACTAACAGAGGCGGTGACGACATCCATTTTAGCGAAAAACTGGAGGTTTAAGTGGACGTTGCTCACCGATGTTATACTTGATGAGGATTTCTTTTATTTTTTGAGGAGTAAGTTTGAAGGGATGCATGTTACTAGATTGTTGCTTCAGCTCAAAGGTCCCATAAGAAGGTTTGTCTTCTCTGTAGAGCCTAAACCCTTGTTTGCAAAAGATGACTTCAATTATGAAGAGATTCATGCTTGGCTGTGATTGGACTATTATGCCCCTCATTTTGTGACCAAAACCTTGCATTGACCAATGGTTATAATGTAATTGGACTATTATAATGTGATTGGACTATTATGCCCCTCATTTTGTGTGGTTTAGCTTGGGTTAACTAATGGTTATAATGTGATTGGACTATTATGCCCCTCATTTTGTGACCAAAATCTTGCGTTGACCAAGCCGAAACTGGTCAAGGGACGCAATCGGCCTAAAAAACACAAGGTTTTGACGCTAGGCGACGTTTTTTAAAAGTTAAGGTGCCATGCGATGCTTTGTGAAAAGTTCAAGGACCAACAATGTATTTTACTCTAAATGTTACTAGTAGTTGATTATTATTTAAACTAAGTCGGGTCGGATCATCTCCTAACCATATAAAATCCCCAAAACCCCAAACCAAACACCCCCTTTTCTTCTTCCCTTCACAACAAGCAACCAACCAACCAAAATCCCAATCAATCCAGATCACCAACAACAATGGCCGGGGTATCACTAAAGTGCGGAGACTGTGGGACTCTTTTAAAATCAGTAGAAGAAGCCCAAGAACACGCTGAGTTAACCAAACACACCGATTTCCAAGAATCCACTGAAGCTGTCCTTAATTTAGTTTGTGTTACTTGCGGCAAGCCTTGCCGATCCAAAACCGTAAGAGTTTCTTTGGGGGTGTTTGTTTCGGCTTATATAGCGGGCTTATGGCTTATTTGGTTTCCGGTTTATGTTTTATAAGCTCGCTTTTTGTGGCTTGTTTTGAAACTTTTATATATAAGCTTATTATGACATAATAAGGTTATATAAGGCGGAAAGTTTCGAAATAAGCCGCAAAAAGTGAGCTTATGAAACATAAGCCGAAAACCAAATAAGCCATAAGCCCGCTATATAAGCCGAAACAAACACCCCTATGATTTTAATTTTAAAACAATATCTTTAAGGGGGTGTTTGAATTAGCTTATTTGATTGGCTTATATATGTATAAACAATGTCAAATTAGTGTACTTTATTCCATAATCACTTGATCAAGTTAACAATATCCCCTCGAAACGCGTTAAAGTGGAATATTTTAAGTACATGCTTTCTTATATCTTTTAGTAGGTGTTTGGATTAGCTTATTTGATTGGCTTATTAGCCCATATTCAAAAAATAAAAAGAAACACCAATTAGCTCGGTTAATATGGCTTGTTAGGTTATATACTTGAGCTTCGCTCAAGTACATGGGTATAAGCCATAAAAACGAGCGTATTGGTGTTTCATTTTATTTTTTTAATATGAGCTAATAAGTCAACTAAATAAGCTAATCCAAACACCTACTAAAAG
Source organism: Artemisia annua (assembly GCA_014162995.1). NCBI lineage: Eukaryota > Viridiplantae > Streptophyta > Magnoliopsida > Asterales > Asteraceae > Artemisia > Artemisia annua. The sequence goes on along the minus strand of LBNU01026876.1, from coordinate 77,543 downwards.
ATATAAGTAAGTATGTGCTTAAAGTATTCTACTTTAACCCGTTTCGAGAGGATATTGTTAACTTGATCAAGTGATTATGGAATAAAGTACAGTAATTTGACATCGGTTTATAAATGTATGATTGTTTGTGCATTATGAGTTTGTGAATGTGTGATTATTTAATCATCGTATAAGTTAGTATTACTTTATAGTTTATAGAATAAAGATATCATCAAATTAATGTTTTTAAGGACTTTCAGGTGGATATTGTTATGTTAGTTGAGTTATTAAAGTTAAAGTTGTATAATTTGACATTGTTTGTATAATATAATGTTGAAATTAGTATACTTGAAGGACTTTAGGCCTTTCGGGCGGATATTTATCGATTTTCAGGCATGTTATTGTGTCAAAAACATAGCTGTTTGGGATATCTTTAACAAAACCTTGTTTTATTACATAAATTTAACATTTTTTTGGTATGAAATTGTCATTTGTAATTTTTCTACCCAATGCTGATACGAATGTTTCTTTAATCTTTACAAATTTGAATGTATATACGAGTGATTGCTAGACGGCTTTGCACCGTGACCGTTTATATGATATTTTGATGCAAAATTATCTTTTTATGAAAGCTTATTGCTTGACTAAGCTGGGCACAAAGTGATTTTTAATCCTGGAAATTAAACTGCGACGAATGAAATTTTGATTTGTGTTGCAGGAGAGTGATTTGCACACAAAGAGGACTGGTCATACTGAGTTTTCAGACAAAACTTCGGAGACGACGAAGCCAATTGCATTGGAAGTTGCCAAGAATCCGAGTAGTACCGATGTGGACATGGTAGATGCTAGTTCGTCTGGTGAACCAGAGGGTATTAATTTCTTTTATATTTGCTCCCTTGGTTCTTGTTTTGCGCTGCTTGTTAAGACTTAAGATTAAGATATAGGAATAAGAACTAGTTAATAACAATATTTTATAGATTTTATGTTACCAAGATGAAAGTAAATAATTTTTACTTTCAGTGTTTCCGATTGGAAAGAAAGAGGATGAGGAAAGGAAAATAGTTATGTTCTAATATATGTCCCCGAGTTGCTGGGAAATTATAAATTTTACAATCATGCCTGTATTATATGATATGAGTTAGTTTTGGTTTCCCATCAGAAATATCCCACGTGAAAAGTTCTCGAGAGATCACTAGTCTCAATAAAACTCACGAACACAAGTTTATTAGTTTATTTCAATTTCCATTCTATTGTAACAAGAACTCGGGGATGCAGTGTGAATGTGCATGTGTTGTATCGATATGGATAACTTTTTGCATCGCTGTTTGTGATAATCATCCTTTCCTTTATACTGAATGTACAAAATATGGTGCTTTTGGTTGGGTGTGCCATCTGACTAGCGGTTTTTTCATTTGTGTTTTTGTTAGAAATGGTTGTTCCTGATGTTGATGCAAAACTACTAGAGGAGCTCGAGTCTATGGGATTTTCAAAGGAAAGGTCGACAAGAGCACTTCATTTCTCTGGTGAGTGGTCTGAATCTCTTCTGATCATACTACAGCTGGCTGAAACCAAAGTGGTTATCAGTTTTATGTAATTTATATATAATGATGCAACACTATTGCCAGATTAGTGCTTTGTTTGGATTTTACATACTATAGGTTTCATCTGAATCATCTGTTTCAGGTAATTCGAGTCTTGAGGCTGCTGCAAATTGGATTGTTGAACACGAGAATGATGCTGACATAGATCAGATGCCTTTGGTATTCTCCTTTCTATCATACCTTAATTACACGTGTGTCTAAAAGTTCTGTTAGTAAATTTGCTTATTCCAATAAGTTTGTTTTGTTAATATAATAATATGTATTGTATCTAATATTTGTTAATCTTTCATACCATCATGTACAAGTCGAAATCACTTTCCTTACCAACTTTTATGTTGTACTATGCTAGGTGTCTGCCAAGAGTAAATCGGAGCCTCCTAAGCCTTCTCTTACTCCTGAAGAAAGAAAAGCGAAAGCACAAGAGCTGATGTATAATGCTTTGATTTTGCTTTCTATTTTTTAGTTTATTTAGTTGTTTTACTTATCTGTTTATGCCATTCTTTGTTATATATAGAGAACGGGCTCGCAAAAAGAAAGAAGAGGAAGAAAGGAGAATGGAAAGAGAAAGAGAGAAGGTGATATATATTTTCTCAAAATAGTTGACCCCAGAAGTTATTTTGATATTATAAAATGCATAAACAATTCATCACTTAATTGCTCTTCCCGGTGCTGAATATTATTAAAGTGATCATAAGTTTGTGGAAGCTTTATCAAAATTTAAATTTAACTAGAATGTAGTCTTTCTTTTGACAAAGTAGACCCCATTTCTGTCTTATATGTCTGATTCTGTTTAGTTATAAACAGTAAACGGGTTTTCCGTGTTCAGGGGAGGGCGTATTTTGACTTATATCTAGTCTTGCTTCTTTTTCCACCTTCTGTATCATAAGCTAATACAAACACTTAACAATAGCTTATAAGCTGTTTCATCGTAATCTATAGGCTGTTTACAAAAAATAAGGTTAGTCAAACACCCCTTAATGAAATTCACATCTCATGAATCTTGTTTTTCTGTTATGTCTATGTCATTTAGGTCTGTACTAAATTACTAACTAAACTCGGTAATTGCCATTACATTTTTACATTAGTCACTTATATGCTAACACATAATTAATTTAATGTAGGAGCGAATTCGAATTGGTAGGGAACTATTGGAAGCAAAGCGTATGGAGGAAGAAAATGAAAGAAAACGGTACCTGCTTATTTTTCGTTTCTTCTAAATTAATTTTGTATATATTTCTAACCAGAATTTTTGTTGTACTTTACAGTATTATAGCCTTACGTAAGGCTGAAAAAGAGGAGGAAAAGAGAGCTAGAGAAAAAATTCGACAGAAGTTGGAAGAGGATAAGGTCCTGAAAATGCTTTTCCACTGCTCACTTATCTATTCAGCTATTCCACACATGATTATAAATAATAACAATTTTTCTGATAGCTGACTCTTATTACTTTCATAACGTGCATATTATTGACTTAACTCATGAAGGGAAAGATACTGTGTGAAACTAAATCTGTTTTTTTATAGGCTGAGAGGAGGAGGAAGCTTGGATTGCCTGCGGAAGATCCCACTGCTCCGAAACCTGCTGCACCTGTTGTTGAGGAAAAGAAGGTATCAATTAAATTGTTCTGTTTTTAAGTGTAAATAAGGTACCAGCGTACCCCATTTAATCTGAAATTAGAAGTTTTTTCAGTTATGAATCTGCCCAATTATCTTTGGGTCAGCCATATAGGAAGTATTCCATAGCTTGAGTAGCTTGTTATGTAGGGAATCTTTGCAAATCTGAACATTTGTTAATCAAGAATCTCTTTGGTCTTTATTACAGAGCTCATTGCCCGTCAGGCCTGCTACAAAAATAGAGCAAATGAGAGAATGTTTACGATCTCTTAAGCAGAGCAATAAGGTAAAGAAATTCAGCTTTTATATGGTGGAATTGTACTTTGTGTGTTTGTCAGTGAACCAAGTCATTTGTTTCATACGCATCGGAATGGGCTGGGTTGACCTAATAATCTGTATATATTTTTAAATGAAATGATTTTTGAGGTTGTATTTATAAATATAAAACTTGGGCGACTTCAAAACCAATTTGGCATGTTCTCCTTATTAGCTAAATATCTTAGTGATAACCATCTGAGATAAAATACAACCCAGATTGACCCATTTAACGTAAATGGGTTAAAATTGTCATTTTTTGTCTGCATATTCTTTTTATCCTTATTTATTTCATAAATGGGTGTTAACTTCTTAATTGGCCGTTTGCTATTAACTAGGATGACGATGCAAAGGTGAAGACAGCATTTAACACCCTTTTGACTTATGTCAAGAACGCGGCTACTAAACCAGAAGAGGAGAAATTCCGTAAGATCAGACTTAGTAATGCTGCCTTTCAGGTAAACATATATCTTTCAATTTTTTTATTTTTATTATTTTTTTTTTAAATGCAACATCTCCTTGTATGGTTAATTTCCAATTTGAATGTACCTGCATTACTAGTTAGATATACGAGTATTACTTTAAGTTAGTACTAAGACCCTGATTGAGTTAAAAGCAGAATGGATTGCCATTTTTTTTAGTATTAACAGAGTTAAAAGCATAATGCTATAGAATGCATTATTTAAAAACGATTATATTTTCTCCCCCTTTTTTCTTCTGAGATTGCCCTCTCTCTAAATATATCTTTTGAGAAAATGAAAGGGAAGAGAGAGGGTTGAGAAAATAAATCTTTTGTTATTGTGTAAAATATGAAGAACTTAGGAAAATTGTAAAATCCAAAGTTATTTTTTTGTTTGAAGTCTAGTAGGATGGGTCTCGGATTAAAGAGCATGAAATGCTGCTGGTTGTTATGATGTAATATATATATATATATATATATATATATATATATATATATATATATATATATATATATATATATATATATATATATATATATATATTTTAATTAAAATTGTTTATATTTTAGAGATATAATAAGGGTTGTGAGAGAGTGATGACTTTCTGTGGGACAGGACACATGCAATTATCTAGAGAGAGGGCGGGAAAAAGTAAAAGAAAAACATATTCTTAGAATAATGCACTTGTGAAGCACCTTTTTGATAGAGTTGTTGTCATGGAGAGCATTGTTTGACAAGTCTTTTCTATAAAATGACGCAAACAAAAAATACTAAGCTTATGTTTTATAATGAATAAACAATGTTACGGGATTGGTTATCATAAAGTTATTTCCTCATCCTAGACAAGCTGTCTTTTGAGCAAATGCGTCATAGTCAGCTCCAAGCTCTGGATTGAATCCTAGAGTCTAATGTTTTGAGGTAGACAAGATCGGAAGGTTGGGTTATAGGTCAAAACGGGTCAAGTTGAATCACTTGAATGAGTTGTCTGCATGAGAGAAGAAATGGGGCCGGGTCANACGCCTCGCGCTATTTATAACCTTGATTTAAATGCAACATCTCCTGGTGTGGTTAATTTCCAGTTTGAATGTACCTGCTTTACTAGTTAGTAATTACGAGTACTACTAAGACCCTGATTGATACAAAAGTTTTCATTATTTAGCCTTTAAGACATCTGTTATTACTAATTAGATGGCAATCCAATCCATTGTGCTTAGCCATTTGGCTTTTTGAGCTATATTACTCACATGCCCCCATCTGCATTTGTACGACACCATGCAAGAGCAGCAAAACATAGTGAAGAATAAGATAAAACGGAAAGTTGATTTTGCTCAAAAAAAAGGGAAAGTTGATGAACCATGCTTCATAATGGCACATTTAACTCAAAAAGGTGCTATAGAATGCATTATTTGAAAATGATTATATTTTCTCCCCTTTTTTTCTTCTGAGATTGCCCTCTCTCTAAATATCTCTTTCTCATATTCTCTTTAGTATATATTTTTTATTTGTTATGTCTCTAAAATGATAAATTATATAAATTAGAAAACCAGTTTTTTTTGCATTAAGAATATCTGTGCACTTTTAAATTATTCCTTTTTTTTTTTTTTTTTTTTTTTTTTTTTTTTTTTTTTTTTTTTTTTTTTTTTTTTTTTTTTTTTTTTTTTTTTTTTTTTTTAACAATGTCTAACACCTTTACACAGTGATCCTCGGATTTATAACTTCTTGCAATAAATTGCTATATATATTTACGTCCATTATCTTCTTTATATGCATTTTTTGCTATTAATTGTGCTATTTCTACGTGATACTAGAGAGTTTTTTCCCCTTCTCTCTTTTCCTTTTTTTTGCTGGTTGATATATGTACTCCTTAATATTTTTTTTTATGAGATATAATAGTGTGAGAGATGAATTTCTATGGGACACATGCAGTTATCTAGAGAGAGGGCGGGAAAAAGTAAAAAGAAAAACATATTCTTAGAATAATGCACTTGTGAAGCACCTTTTTGATAGAGTTGTTATGGAGAGCATTGTTTGACAAGTCTTTTCTATAGAAATGACACAAACAAAAAATAGTAAGCTTATGTTTTATAAGGAATAGACTGTTACGGGATTGGGTATCATAAAGTTATTTCCTCATCCTATACAAGCTGTCTTTTGAGCAAATGCGTCATAGACTCATAGTCAGGTCCAAGCTCTGGATTGAATCCTAGAGTCTAATGTTTTGAGGTAGACAAGATCGGAAGGTTGGGTAATAGGTCAAAACGGGTCAAGTTGAATCACTTGAATGAGTTATCTGCATGAGAGAAGAAATGGGGCCGGGTTAAGGTGGGCGACACATGGACAATTGGTTGCCATTTCTTAGAACCTTCTAAAGATATTGTGTTAGTATGATTTACAGAAACAGTATTATCGCAATAATTGGGCTTTTTTCAAATGGTTATGTAGCTCATTTGACCCACTTGTTTTAGCTTACTTTTGCTATTTGACCCGTTTGATATAAACCACAATATCTAATGCTTTCATAATGTGTTTCTTTTACATTACCCAATCGTAAGTTACATTACTCTTTTCTTTGTGCTGTTGGGGACCTAACAGGATAGAGTTGGAAAATTAGAAGGTGGCATAAAGTTTCTTGAGCTATGTGGTTTTGAAAAGATTGAAGGAGATGAATTCTTGTTTCTCGCTAGGGACAAAATCGACAAAGCAGTGCTAATGTCAGCCGGGGGTGAATTGAACAGTGCCATAAATAATCCCTTCTTTGGAGTTCTTTGAGATGCAAGACCACCGTTTAGTAGTTACCTTCTCATTCGGATTCACTTTACCACCTCGGGTCAAATGTCAATGTTGAGGGATCCACAAGTTTCGTATGCATGTACAAATATTTGAGTAAACTGTCGTTTCTATGGTTGTGCAAGTTATATACTTTTGTCATATGGCACATAATCTCATATTGTGACTTTCTTTTCAACTGTGTTTTACATTATTAGTTATTTGTTCTTGTCGAATAACATCTATTTTGTGTGTTTTTTTAAGAATACTACTGATGTTTGTCGACAAGCCATGTCATAATCAAGTGTTAGGTGGGTAGAAACGTCATTTGTGGACCTCCTTGCAAGCTTTTAAGAAAGAAAGTGCAAGTAAAAGAAGCCAAAACAAGTAGGGAAGCTTTGTGGTAGCTTATTGGACGCTAAAAAGAGCTTTTCCATGAGCCATAAGCTTGCCAAAACACCCCCTACCAAAAATTATACGTCTCTTTGAGCAACATGTGTCAACCATATTATTTTTCTTTGTCCTTGAATATAAGTGTTTGACTTTCAAATTACAACAAATCAAAATAGTTTTATGCAAAAAGGAAGATATTTGTTTGGTTAACATTATACTAGTAATCGTTATACTTTCTTAAAACTGTGTGCCAGTATCAAAGTGAACGCTTATTTAAAAACGGATGAAGTATGTGATTTAGAGCAGAGTTGTTTAATATGATTTTAGCTATTAGTATTATCATAACTCAACACGTAATTGTTGCCTTGAATATGTAGACTAGGTGTTTTTTTGGCCATGCTTGGCTATGAAGCTCTTTTGACGCGTCACGATACACCCGTACTTAAATGTAGTTATGTTATGAGAGAGTAATAAAATTGATGGTTCATTTAGTTAATTGGCGAGTGTTTTATCTTTCAATATTCTCAAAATGTTACTCCTTACGTTCTAAAATCATTTTTCACTTTTATATTTTGGGATGTCTGAAAATAACCGTCCATTTCTTGTTTCAACCAATCAAAATAGAGTTTAGTGGATAGAGATTATATTTGATAGGTTAAAGAGTGTTCAACAAAAAGTGAACGTAGTTTGTTTAGTTGATGTTTTTTATGGAAAAACGGACACGAAGTTTGCACTTTGTGTACACTTAATGACATAAATTACCTTATATAACTATCACGAGTAGGTAATTGTTAATATTTATAATTAGTTGATGAATAGTGTAAAATATTTTGGTTTTCAAAATTAGTTAATCGTTATTTGTTTATTAATAGATTTTTGTGTGTGTTTATTAATTATTATGAAGTGTAATGCTTTAAACCTCGCTGCAACCCGTGAGCATTAGTTCCTTGTTCTAACAATTTCTAGAAGACAAAACCGTAAGCAATGAGCATCCACGTATAGTAAATAGAGTATTTAAAATTTTTATCTTTAAACAATCTATCTTTACATAATCTAAAAATCAACAACTTTAACATATAACGGAAAGCTTATATTCATTATAGGTTAACGCTGTTGATATCAAAATCTTCTTAGTCTTATATATAAACCTTTTTTGTATTTGTTCAGCCATCAATGTGGGACAAAATCTGAACACATTTCTTTCTTTCAACTTCTGTTACCGAATGTTCAATTTCGAGACTACATTAAATCAAGAGTAAACTACATTTTTGGTCCTTGTGGTTGTATCAAAATTGCACTTTCAGTCCAAAAGTAAAAAAAACGCACGGACCAGTCCAAAAGTCCACGTGGACTTCACTTTTGGTCCAATTTTCTAACCTAGTTAGTTTAGTCGTTAAGTTAGTTGCACCGTTAGTCCTTTAACTTAACGGTCGTTAGCAATGTTTGCACCGTTAGTCCTTTCAGTTAAAAAATTGGAAAAAAAAAATTCCAAAAAAAATAATTTGAAAAATTCGATAAAATTTCTAAAAAAAATTTTTTTGACTAAATTTTTTTTTCCAAAAAAAAATTCTAATAAAAATTTTTCTTAAAAAATTCGAAAAAATTATATAACTTATTAAGATAACACTGTAAAGTTTATTTTATAAATTTATTAACGTACCCACGATATTAATATTTATGCCGTGACGAACCAATCTTTTATTAAATCATGTAAGACTTATTTATAACCCGAAAACGTTTCATTTCACTCATATACACACCTAACATTATACCCATGTTTGTGTCGAGTATCGAATGATTAAACCCAATCGTACTAAACAGATTCGACTAGCCAAACTACCAAATTAGCGAATATGTTTTTATCATCATCACATACACTTTCTATTTCATCATATTTTGCGAGCTATATCCATTCGTCTAAACAAACGCTTTGTNCAAGTAGGGAAGCTTTGTGGTAGTTTATTGGACGCTAAAAAGAGCTTTTCCATGAGCCATAAGCTTGCCAAAACACCCCTTACCGAAAATTCTACGTCTGTTTGAGCTGAAACAAGTGTTCTCTAGTTCTCCATGCTATTTTTCTTTGTCCTTGAATAAGTTTTTAAGACTTTCAAAAAATAGTTTTATGCAAAAAGGAAGACATCTGATCGGTTAACATTATAATCTTTGTAACTTCTTAAAACTGTGCCACTATCAAAGTGAACACTTACTTAAAGACGGATGAAGTATGTGATCAGAGTAGAGTTGTTCAATATGAATTTAGCTAGTATTATCATACACTCAACACGTAATTGTAATCGCTTAGGTTGGTTAAGTGTATATATATGTCAATTCCACTCCGCTAGAATAGTTGTCGAAACAACATCACCAAGTCACATAACTAAACATATTATGGTTTGTACTTTTTTACCCATACACAATAGTGCTTTTGCAAGATTCGACAAAAAATATAAGCAAAAATCGCTATCATTTCACTTGTTTGAGTTTTCAGCGCACCACGTAACTCGGTTTTGGACAGTATTTCTTTAGGCATGAGGAAATCTAACCCAAGCCATCTTTGGTAACATAACGTATACTTTAACTACTTATGTCATATACCACCTTCTAAAACTTATGAGTTATCCAGTCCTTCACGACACACAATGTCACATTCGAGCTCGTACCTTATATAACTATCAGGTAACTGTTACTAATATTTTTCATTAGTTGATGAATAGTTTTAAGAAGAAAAAATAGTTAATTGTTATTTGTTTATTAAATTATGCCTTGTAGTTTTTTTTGTGTGTTTGTTATGTTAGAGATGAAGTGTAATGCTTTAAATCCCGCTGCAACCCATGAGGACTAGTTTCTCGTTCTAACCGTTTTTAAAAGACAAAACCCTAATGAGTATGCATGGATAGTAAATAGAGAATTTTTATTTTTTATCTTTTAAAAATCCAAAAATCAATAACCAAACATGCAATGGAAAGCTTATATCCATCTCATGTTACGCCACTGATATTTAAAATGTTCTTAATCTTACTTATAAACCATTTAAGTATTTGCTCAATCATCAATGTGGGACAAAACCTAAACACATTTCCTTCTTTCAACTTTTGTTACCAAATGTTTAATTTTGAGACTACACATTATTAACTCAACGTTGTACTTGTCTTACCTCATTTAACATCTCTAAAATTCACTAAGAAGTAATTAACAAATTGATTGCGCGCCGATCACAAGTACAAGAGCTAAGTTTTTCATGGCCCGTAAAGTTAGAAATATACGGAGTACAAATTTTCCACTACTAATAGGTACATTTAACTACACACTTTCTAATGTCATATAGTAAGATCTGATTATAAAGAATTTTTAAAAATTCGGTCAAAACAATAACTAACTAAACCAACTAACAATTTTGCTTGACAAAGTAACTAAATAGTAAACAAATCATCAACAAGTGGCCTATTTACACGACACCTAACCTTCTCATAAAAGATATAAGGTTCAAACTTCATGAGTAAATATTTGTGTCTCTCGAGACGGCTAGTATACAATCATTCACCACTAGTAACAGATTCATTGTCTCATTTGAACATACGAAAATTCATACAATTCTTCTTTGTTTTATTTTGTACTTTTGTTTTGTTTTCTTGTGCATAGATATTAAGCGTTTTGAAATTATCTCAATAATGATTTCATGATATCCAGACATTAAAGGGTCAAAATACTTTATTTGGAAAGTGAGCATACATGATATGAAAACATATCCAAGATTATCATCACAATCCTTACCCAATTTTTAACAAATGTCACATTCGAGCCTGTTCCTTTGGTTTTCTAATTTTTATGTTTTGGTTCTTAAATGATTATTCCATTATTATCACCCTTATACTTAACCTACTTGTTTGTTATCTCAGTATTTTCTTCTCTATGGCATAGAAAGTTTAAACGTGAGATTGTAAGAACAATTGTTGCGTTGAATATGGAGACTAGGTGTTGTTTTTGGTCGTGCTTGGCTATGAAGCTATTTTGACGCATCACAATACACCTATACTTAAATGTAGTTACGAGAGAGTAATAAAACTAATGGTTCATTTAGTTAATCTGCGAGTGTTTTATCTCTCACTTCTCAAAATGTTACTTTTTCCGTTCGAAAATCATTCCAGGGATAGTAAATAGAGTAGTTTTAATTTTTTTTTTCTTTAAATAACCTAAAAAAATCAACTTAAATACGGTAAAACCTCAATAAATTAATAATGTTGAGACGGAAATATTTTATTAATTTAGCGAGATATTATTATATCGATAAATTAATAATTTATTAATTTAAAGAGGTTTTATGTATGACTTATGTATACTAGTTAGAGATAAAAAAATAAAAAAAAAAAAAAAAAAAAAAAAAAAAAAAAAAAAAAAAAAAAAAATCAAGCGGCAAAACCTCTTCATAAGACGCCCCAACTCTATAGTGCAATAAGGAGATTTAAAGATAAATTCAATATATATTTGAAGTTCAACAAATAACAAGTGACTATAGATTCATTTATTTACTAAACAATCTTAGAATTTTTGAGTGTATCACATACTAGTTATAACGCCCGCACACGCGTGAGTTTTTTTTAAAAAATTTTTTGAATGGTATATTTTTATTTCTTAAAAAACAAATAATTTAATCTTTGTTTTGTTTGATTTATGATTTTTAATTATATTTGTTTATTATTAAAGATAATCATTTAAAAATTTTAATCCTGTTGTTAGTTGCATCTTATCTATATTTTTTTGTGTTTATCTTCTACTTGTATAGTATTGCATCTTATCATATTTTTTTTCTATTTATCTTATACTTGTGTAGTATATCAACAAAACAAATTTTTAAAAAAATATAAATTAAAAAATAATAATTAAAATATTACCTAATAGAAGTCTTATTCTTTTTTCCGAAATACGAAATTACCCACTAGGTATAAAAGATGTATATATATCGAATTTTTTAGTAATTAGTAATTTATAATTTCGTTGAGACCTATGTACACTGGGGTTTAAAAAAATTGCTATCTTATTATTTTGTTGATTGGGTCCAAATTTGTACTAGTCCCAAATAGGACTAGAAAAATTATTATTTATGAAGGTATTAATTTATCGAGTATTAATTCATAAATGTTTTATTTTATAGTATTTATAATATTTATCTTTATATAATAAAAACTAACAATTAAGCATGCAGCGGAAAACTTATTTCCACTGCAGCTAAATCATTGGTATTCAATATTTTCTTAATCTTACTTATAAACCACTTTCGTATTTGTTCAGCCATCAATGTGGGACAAAACCTAAACACATTTTCTTCTTTCAACTTCTGTACCGAATGTAGATTACATTAACTCAACGTTGTACTTGTCTTAACATCAATAACAAATTGATTGCGGGCCGATCACAAGTACAAGTGGTCAAGAGCTAATATTTTTCATGGCCTGTAAAGTTAGACATATAAAAATTTCCCACTACTAAGATACATTAACTAACATCGTATAGTAGAATCTGACTAGAATGACTTTTTTTTTTTTTTTTTTTTTAATTCGGTCGAAAGTCGAAACAATAACTAACTAAGCCAACAAACAATTTTGCTTAAAAAAGTAACTAAATAGTAAACAAATCATCAAGAAGTGGTCTAATTGCAAGAAACCTAACCTTCTCACAAAAAGATTTAGGTTCAAACTTCATAAGTAAACATTAGAGTTGCTCGTATAGATGTCTTTACAACCTTGTTTTATTTTCACAGATTCGAATGATTGTCACATTCCATTTTTGTTATAATAGGACGCACTGTACGATGTATTGGTCTAATTATTTGGCCGACCCATATCTTCGATTTGGGTTAACCAACAAATACAGGAAGAAGGAATTGAACCACTAAAAGTCATCTTAATTTCACACTTTCACCACTAACTTTGATAACCAAAAAAGAACAATTTCAGCTATCCCGGTTTCTTATTGGCATAACGACATCAACCTTTATGACGGCGGGTGACGGAATTTAAAAGCCGGCTTAAAAAAAATAATAAAAAAAAAAAAAAAAAATAAAAATCAAACGAGTTGCATCACGCTTTTAAGTATAAAAAATTAATAAACAGTAAGGACGAAACGTGCAATTTGGCCAAACCACAAGGAAGATTTTTGCAATTTTCTCGTAAATGAATGAAAGTGGAAGATTTTGTTTTGAAAACTTTCACCCTACTTTTGGGGTGAAATACAAGTTTACTTCTCATCTCTTTCTTTACTTACTCTTTCTTTACTTTACTTTCATTTTCTTCCTAATTTTTTTTCGAGAACAGAGTGTTAGTTAATCTGCGAGTGTTTTATCTCTCACTTCTCAAAATGTTACTTTTTTCGGTCGAAATCATTCCAGGGATAGTAAATAGAGTAGTTTTAATTTTTTTCTTTAAATAACCTAAAAAAATCAACTTAAACACAGTAAAACCTATATAAATTAATAATGTTGAGACTAAAATATTTTATTAATTTAGAGAGATATTATTATATCGATAAAATTGATAATTTATTAATTTAAAGAGGTTTTATGTATGGCCTTTAAATTTCCAAGTCAAATATACTGGTTACAATGTATACTAGTTAGAGATAAAAAGAAGCATTGCAAGCGGCAACAACTCTTCACAACTTTTGTTGTAATACGATAAGACAACGCCTCAACTATTTAGTGCAATAATGAGATTTAAATATAAACTTAATATAGATTTGAAGTTCAACAAATAACAAGTGACTATAGATTCATTTTTTTATTAAACAATCTTAGAATTTTGAAGTGTATCACATATGTATATATATATAGAATTTTTTAGTAATATTAATTTATAGTTTCGTTGAGACCAGTGTATACTGAGGTTTAAAAAAATTGCTATCTTATTATTTTTTCGATTGGGGTCCAAATTAGAAAAAATTATTAATTTTATGAAAGTTATTAATTTATCGAGTATTAATTCATAAATGTTTTATTTTATAGTATTTATAATATTTATCTTTATATAATAAAAACTAACAATTAAGCATGCAGCGGAAAACTTATTTCCACTGCAGCTAAATCATTGGTATTTAATATTTTCTTAATCTTACTTATAAACCACTTTCGTATTTGTTCAGCCATCAATGTGGGACAAAACCTAAACACATTTTCTTCTTTCAACTTCTGTACCGAATGTAGATTACATTAACTCAACGTTGTACTTGTCTTAACATCAATAACAAATTGATTGCGGCCGATCACAAGTACAAGTGGTCAAGAGCTAATATTTTTCATGGCCTGTAAAGTTAGACATATAAAAATTTCCCACTACTAAGATACATTAACTAACATCGTATAGTAGAATCTGACTAGAATGACTTTTTTTTTTTTTTTTTTTTTTTTTTTAATTCGGTCGAAAGTCGAAACAATAACTAACTAAGCCAACAAACAATTTTGCTTAAAAAAGTAACTAAATAGTAAACAAATCATCAAGAAGTGGTCTAATTGCAAGAAACCTAACCTTCTCACAAAAAGATTTAGGTTCAAACTTCATAAGTAAACATTAGAATTGCTCGTATAGATGTCTTTACAACCTTATTTTATTTTCTCATATTCGAATGATTGTCACATTCCATTTTTGTTATAATAGGATGCACTATGCGATGTATTAGTCAAGTAGACCGTTATTTGGCCGACCCATATCTTCGATTTGAGTTGACCGACAAGTACAGTCAGAAGGAATGAAACCACTAAAGAGTCATCTTAATTTCACACTTTCACTACTAACTTTGATAACGAAGAACGAACAATTTCAGCTATTCCGGTTTCTTATTGAGCATAACGACATCAACTTGTATGACGGCCGGTGACGGAATTTAAAAATCCGTCTTAAAAAAAAAATTAAAAAAAAAAAAAAAAAAAAAAAAAAAAAAAAAATCAAACGAGATGCATCACGCTTTTAAGTATAAAAAATTATTAAAAAACCAATATACTTAGCCTAGCTGTTTGTTATTTCAACATTTTCTTTTCTATGGCATAGAAAGTTTAAACGTTAGATGGTAAGGACAATTGTTGCGTTCAATATGGAGACTAGGTGTGGTTTTTGGTCGTGCTTGGCTATGAAGCTATTTTGACGTATCACAATACACCTACACTTAAATGTAGTTATGTTATGAGAGTGTACATTACTGATGGTTCATTTAGTTGATCTGCGAGTGTTTTATCTCTCAATATTCTCAAAATGTTACTCTTTCCGTACAAAACTCATTTTTCACTTTTTCATTTTAGGATGTCTCAAAATAGTTGTCTATTTCTTGTTTCAACCAATCAAAATAGAGTTTAGTGGATAAAGATTATATTTGATTGGTTAAAGGCTATGTTTGGCGCAAAGCTTTTTGGAGCTTTTTGGGGCAATGAGCGGTGAGCAATGAACTTTTTGAATTTTAGTGTTCGTTTGGCATGAAAGATGTGAACTTTGCTATTTTTTTAGGAAAGCTCATTTTTCCAATGCTTCTTTATGAAGCTGTGAGCGGTGAGCAGGGAGCTGTGGCTACTGCTCACAACTCACAGCTACTTCTCACTGCTACTGCTCACAGCTACTTTTGCCAAACATAGCCAAAGAGTGTTGAACAAAAAGTGAATATAGTTTGTTTAGTTGATACTGTAATTCTTTTCATTAGTTTTTGATGGAAAAATGGACAACATATTTTGCACTTTGTGTACGCTTAATGACATAAATTAGCTTATACTCTCCCCGTCCCAAAATTATTGTCCCCTATTAACTTTTTCGGTCTTTCTTTCTCAACTTTGACTATAAATATTTTTGTTTGTGTTATAGAATACTTAATGAAAATTATACCAATGAAAAATACATTTAAAACTCAATATGTTCATATATTTTGCATCAAGTATTGTGTAATATAAACAAAAATACTTAAGGTCAAAGTTTAAAACTAAAGACTGAAAATTAACCAAATATGCCTGCGTGACTTGTACGAAAACATTAGTAGGATATACCCTGGTAGCCCCTCAAGTTTGATGGTGCTACTCGTGTAGGAGCATTAAACTTAGTTATTTAAATCCTGAAAAATACTTAATGCAAACATTAAAAGTATATGCTGCGAATCGCAAGATATAAAACTTAATGAAGTAAAAGATTAATAGCGTGAAGCATAGTATATAGCACATAACATGTGAAACACATAAGAAAAGTAGCAGTGCGAATTACACCTAGCGTGAGGTTTTACAATTACATAAAAAAAAGTAGCGCGTAGCTAATCTGTGAACTCAGTGCGCTCATGGCGATTGATTGTTCTTTTCTTTTTTATAATAAAAACAATGGCGCGGATGGATGTACCGTGACCGCGACTAATAGTTTTTTTTTAGATAATATATCTTATTATCAATTTAAAAGACATGCAATTTATTGGGATATGCAAAGAATGATCCGCAATTTATGGGCAATTTATGGAACGAACCATAAATTAATTTAAATAATCATAAAGCATGGAACAGACCATAAATTTATGGAGCGGATACACAAGTGATGTTAAAAACACACGATATTTATTGATTTAGAATTACCGACTTGAGGAATCGATTTCTGCTTTTCGGTAATATGAGAACACGAAACATAGTTTATTCGTGGTCCCACGGATGGCGCCACTTGTTGATGCATAATCTGGCGCGGGCCGGATTCGACGACTCTCTCTGGGCCGTTAGTCGTCTTTTCGAGCCCTGAGTAGACCTGTCAACAAAGAGAACCCGTTAGGAGTGGACCCGAGGCCGTAGCCCCGGGATCCACCTCCGACGGTCAAGTTAGTGTTGATGCGTTGTAGCATATAAGAGTTAGGTTTTAGAGTAACCTGTTTGGTCATAGTCAATAAGGAGAATCAAGCCATGTATTTATAAGGCATGGATTAGGGTTTAGGCGTAGAGTGGGCCGCTGTCTGCCGGGCCTGGCCCATTCATGGCCCAGTCCGGACCATACGTCCACACTAAACATATCACGAACAAATGGCCTAATTGCAAGGTTCGTATGTTCAAAGGGTATTATTGGAAATTTAGTTATCAAGATTCCCTTATTTATTACAATGGACACTTAATATGGGACAATCAAAGATTCTATTATGGGCACTTAATATGGGACGGATGGAGTAATAATTACTCCCTCTGTCCCAAAATTATTGTCCAGTTTGAATTTTCAAAGTCAAACTGGTTCAACTTTGACCATAAATATATATTTTTTATTATATAATACTTGATGAAAAATTATACCATTGAAAAGTACACTTAAAACTTAATCCATTTATATATTTTACATCAAATATTATATAACACTCACAAAAATATTTAAGGTCAAAGTTGAAGAAGAAAGACTAAAAAAGTCAATAGTGGACAATAAATTTGAGACGGAGGGAGTATTTGTTTAATAAATTATGTCTCGTAGTTTTTGTGTGTGTTTGTTATGTTAGACATGAAGTGTAATACTTTAAATCCCGCTGCAACCCATGAGCATTAGTTCCTCGTTCTAACCATTAAAAAAAAAAATAAATAAAAAAAAAATAAATAAATGTAATCCACCGATTGTAAATAGATTGTTTTCAATTTTTATCTTTAAATAATATAAAAAATTAGCAACTAAACACATAACGGAAAGCTTAAATCTGTTACATGTTAATTACTGCTAATTTTTAAAAATCTGCTTAACCTTACATATAAGCCATTTTTGTATTTGCTCATCCATCAATGTGGGATAAAACATAAACACATTTCCTTCTTTCAACTTTTGTTGCCATATGTTTTATTTCGATACTACATTAACTCAACGTTGTACTTGTCTTACCTCACCTAACATTTACTAACAAAATGATTGCGGGGCGATCACAAGTACAAGAGCTAATGTTTTTCATGGCCCGTAAAGTTAGAAATATACAAATTTCCCATTACTAAGATACATTTAAATATTTAACTACACACTTTTTAATGTCATATAGTAAATCTGATTAGAAAGAATTTTTTAAAATTCGGTCAAAACAATAACTAACTAAGCCAACTAACAATTTTGCTTAACAAAGTAGAGTTAGGATCAAATGAGAAATATAGTTAAGATGAGAAGAATGAGAAGAAATTACAACCACAAATATTAGATGCACCCATGAAAAATAGATGCATCTCCTATTATTCCTCTTTCCTTATTTGAAATATGTGGCTATAATTATTTCTCACTCTTCTCATTTCATAAATTCTTCTCACTAGATCCATACTCTAACAAAGTAACCAAACATTAAACAGATCACTAACAAATGGCCTAATTGCAAGGTAACTAACATTTCTACAAAAAGTTTAAGGCTTAGACTTTATGAGGTACACACTTGAAGGTGGCTATGAAAAATATAGTAAACCGTCACGCGAATACCTAACTTAGAACGCATATGTGAGCCAAAGACTCATTATTTCTAGACAGTGGACCTAGTACTAAAAGTCACGATGCTAATGGTACTCGTAACAAACAAAAGTGGACCATGTGCATTGTTGAAAAAAAAATGATATATCTGACATATTTCACATTACGCAAGAAAAGTCTATGAGATCCTACTCGGCCCACCTTCGTTTCTACATAACTTGAATAATACATTTTCGGGTAATGGGTGCCTAAGAAAAGAGAGCAAAAAATAGTCACAGAATAACCCAATTGAACCGCATATATTGAGCTAAAAATTACTCTTCACGCGAAAATTTGATCCCTATTTTTGCTAAACATACTAGTAATAAGGGTGTCAATTTTCAACAAAACATAACTAACACGAATGACATGTCTTCTCATTTAACACATTTCATGAAGACATGTCTTCTCATTTAACACATTTCATGAATATGTCATATTTGGGTAGAGGTTGCATTAACAACAAAACACCTTATATAACACTCTCGAGTAGATAATCATTGATAGTTATCATTAGTTGATGAATAGTGTAAAAGAAAACCTTTTTTTTTTTCTTTTTTTCTTTTTTTTTTTTCTTTTTTTATCTTTTGTTTATTAAATTATGTCTCATAGTTTTTATACGTGTTTGTTGTTAGAGATAAAGTGTAATACTTTAAACCCACGAGCACTAGTTCCTCACTCTAACCACTTTAAAAGACAAAATCCTTTTACGAGCTTTCTAGGTAATGAGTATCCACGTATAGTAAATAGAGTATTTCTAGGTAATGAGTATCCACGTATGGTAAATAGAGTATTTTTAGTTTTAATTTCTAAATAATCAGAAAAGCACTAGTTCCTCGTTCTAACCATTTTTATAAGACAAAACCTTTACGAGCTTTTTAAGTAACGAGCATCCAAGTATAGTGAATAGAGTATTTTTAGTTTGAAAAATGATTGGAAGCCTAATTATGTGCCAGAACATATGTAGCATGGATCTGATGGTTTGTTAAAAAGTGAGTTCCATGGCTCCAGCCATCAGGATGATGCCAGACATGCTTAGACATATTTTTAGACACATAATTTAGGTCTCTCAATTAATACTCTTTTAGTTTTTAAACTTAAACAATCTAAAAAACAACGATTAAGCATGAATCAGAAAGCTTAAATCCATTACATCTTTAATCGCTAATATTACAAACTTTCTTAAGAGTAAACTTCAAAATACATCATTGTGGTTTACCCAATTTCACACTATACATCCCTCTCGAAAAAGTTACAACAAATACATCCCTCCGTTAATAAAAGTGAACCAATATACATCCACGAGGACGAACGATGCAAATTTTGTGTCGTTAACTTGGACACGTGGCAGTTAAGTAAGGGTATATATGACATTTTATGTTTTTCTATCTACTTCACCACTCTTTTAATACCTTTTTCAGTCAAACCCAAATCATAAACATAAATTAAAATCTCAAACCCAAATCAAAACCCAAATCAAAAACATAAATCAAAGACACCAATCAAAAACACAAATCAAAGAAAATTCATGAATATACATTATTAAGCACCAATTAGATGAAAAATGTCATATCATAAACAAAAAATATCCCAAGATTACAAATCAAAAAGACGACAAATCGAACTAAAAAGATCCCAATACCCTTTTCCATTTCCTCAATCCAACACATTTCATTATCGACATCTTCCACAAATTTTGTCTCTTTTCAAACAATTCCAATAAAATAATAGTAATAATAATAATAATAATAATAAATATGTTAAAATTAATTAGTGTATTAAAAAAATGAAAAACCCACTTCACTGATCCTAACTTTCTATATAACCTCCAACAATTTCTATAAGACCTTGAATCTAATACAACCTTGAATACTTGAATTTATACAACCTCCAAAAGTGATAACAATGAATCTTCAAAAGTGATAATTGCCATCTTCAAAAGTGATAACAATGAATCTAATGCATAAACCCAACTCCTTTGAAGATATTAACTTTCTTGAGCTAAAAAAAGATGCATTATCCAGGAAACCACCTGATGCCTCGCCCGAAAGGTTCCGAACAGACCGTCACATAATTGCCAACCATCATTGGACAGCCACAACATGGTGGCGGTGTTTGGGTTTTATGCTAATCGAGGTTGTGTGAATTGGGTTTGTTGGTGTGTAGGTTTAATTACATGTTCTTGAGCTTAAATAGATGGATCTTGGTGTTTTTGATTTGGGTTTGACTTAAAAAAGGTATTAAAAAGAGTGGTGGAGTAGATAGGGAAACATAAAATGACAGATATACCCTTACTTACTGTCACGTGTCCAAGTTAACGACACAAAATTTGCATCGTTCGTCCTCGTGGATGTATATTGGTTCACTTTTACTAACGGAAGGATGTATTTGTTGCAACTTTTTCGAGAGGGATGTATGGTGCGAAATTGGGTAAACCACAAGGATGTATTTTGGAGTTTACTCCTTTCTTAATCTTACTTATAAACCACTATTGTATTTTCTTAGCCATCAATGTGGGACAAAACCTAAACACATATTAGTCTTTTGACTATTGTTTTCGAATGTTTAATTTTGAGACTACATTAACTCAACGTTGTACTTGTCTTACCTCACTTAAAATTTACAAAATTCACAAAGAAATGACTAACAAAATTGATTGCGGGCCGATCACAAGTACAAGAGCTAAGGTTTTCCATGGCCCCTAAAGTTAGAAATATACAAAGTTTCTCACTACTAAGATACATTTAACAACACACTTTCTAGTGTCATATAGTAAATCTGATTATAAAGAATTTTTTAAAATTTGGTCAAAACAATTACTAACTAAGCCAACTAAGAATTTTGCTAGGCAAAGTAACCAAACACTAAACATATCACCAACAAATGGTCTAATTGCAAGGTAACTAACATTTTTACCAAAAGTCTAAGGTTTAAACTTTATTAGGTACACACTTGAGGATGGTTATAAAATATATAATAAACGTCACGCGAATACTTCGGCTAGAATGCGTACATAAAAGTCAAAGACTCGTTCTTTATAGACAGTGGTGCGCCTGGTACTAAAGTTACGATGTTAATGACACTTATAACAAAAAAAAATGGACGAGGTGTATTGCTGGAAAAATTGGTATATCTGATATATTTCACACTACGCAAGAAAAGTCCACGAGATCCCCTTGGTCCATCTCTGTCTCCACACAAATTAAATAAGGAATGCATTTTGGGGTAACTGGTGCCTAAGAAAAGAGAGCCAAAAATAGTCACAAGACACCCAATTGACCCCGCATATATCTGAGTTAAAATTACTCTTCACATGAAAATTTGATCCATGTTTTAGCTAAACAGACTAGAAATAGGGGTGTCAAGTTTCAACACGACACACTAACACGAACATGACATGAAGCTAAACAGGTTTAAGTAGAAGATATGTCTAGTCATCTACATATTTAATAAACGGGTTATGTTTAGGTAGATGTTGCATTAACAATAAATCACCTTATATAACCATCACAAGTAGGTAATTGTTAATACTTATCATTTGTTGATGAATAGTGTTTTTTTAAAATAATTAATTATTGTTTGTTTACTAAATTATGCCTTATAGTTTTTTGTGTGTGGTCGTTATGTTAAAGATTAAGTGTAATGCTTTTAACCCCGTTGCATCCCCATGAGCACTAGTTCCTCGTTATAACCATTTTTAAAAGACAAAAACCCTATGTAACGAGTATTCAAAGAGTAAACAGATTAACAGAGTATTGTTATTTTTATCTTTCAATAATCTCAAAAATCAACCTTTTTATCTTTAAATAATCTAAAAAATAGCGAACAAACACGTAACGGAAAGCTTAAATCAGTTAAATGTTTGATTGCTAATATTTAAGTACTTCTTAATCTTAATTATAAATCACTTTTGTATTTGCTCAGGCCTCAATGCGGGAGAAAACCTAAACACATTTCCTTCTTTCAACTTATGTTACTGAATGTTTTATTTCGAGACTTGCATTAACTCAACATTTTACTTGCCTTACTTCACTTGACATTTATTAAAGTCACTTAGGAATGATTAACAAATTGATTGTGGGCCGATCGAAAGTACAAGAGCTAAGGTTTCCCATGGCCTGTAAAGTAAGATATAAAAATTTCCCACTATAACTAGACACTTTCTAATTATAGTTAAATCTGATTAGAAAGAATCTTCTGAAATTCGGCTAAAACAATAACAAGGCAACTAACAATATCGCTTAACATAAGTAACCAAACACTAAGCATGTAGTAATATTAATGTTAGATCAACATTAATGTAATTTTAATGTTATAATTTTTAAGCTAACAAACTTCCTAAGACTTACTTTTCAACTTTTAGTTTGTAAGCATGTACCCGTGTGTTGCGGCAGTGGATATCTGTAACAATTAATCAGAGAAATAAATTCCGATGAGGCGTGGTTCACCTATTTGTATCGGTTCCAACGGGTTTTCTCCGGTTCGTTTTTGGATGGCTTTTATTGGCTAGCCGAACCGGTGGCGACTCCAAATCCTGGTTGAACCCGTTGGTCCGGTCCGGTTTTCAAAAATATATGTACCATCATCATGTTAGTTTGTATGAAGCTTTGTGTGTTTTATTAGTTTGTACAATATGTATAATAACATGTACTTTCCATTTTAGATGTGTTTTAAAAATAACATTAATTGGTGTGTTTAATTACTTTATACTTTGAATTATGTTGTAGCTTGTTTAGATAATGCATTGTGAAAATGTCATTGTACCTTTTAGTAAGAGCGTGTTTAATTGGTTTTATTGAAATTGATAGATATGATTTTAATTGGTTGTACAGTGTGAATACATTATTGTATTTTTAAGTAATGACGTGTTTTAATAGAAGTATCAATATGTGTTAATTTAATGTCTTAGCGCATTAAGTTGTATAATATGTTTCAATTTTCAAGTTTGTAACCACGTAAGGCCTTAAGGGTGGCCTAGTGGCAAAAGGCTTGTGACTATCACTCTTTACACTATGTTCTCAAGTTGATGAAAATGGGTGAAAGAAAGTGAAAGTGAAGAAATGCAAAAAAAGCTCATGTTCTCAAGGCTTTTTTTTTATTATTATTTTTTTTTTTAAAGAAGGAAAGTGAAAGTAATGAAGTGAAAGTTAAAGGATTTTGCCTTTGAAACTTTCACCCCACTTTTGGGGTGAAACACCACTTTACTTCCTCTTCATTTCTTTACTTCCTTTTTCTTTACTTCCCTTTCACTTTCTTCTTAATTTTTTTTTTTGAGAACACAGTGTAAGGGGGCGTTTCTTTTTCCTCTTAGCTAAGGATATAGACCCACTAAACATAATTTAATATTTTTTTACAGTGGGGCCTACTCATTTCCACTAATTCATCTATATATGAAGAGTGTAAAATATGAGCTCATCCCCATTAAGAGGAAGTAAAAGACGTGGGACCCATTATTTCTGTTAGTGGGGAAAAAAAGAAACAATGTCTAAATGTGTGATGTCTCAAATTCAATTCCTGATAGATGCAAACAACCTTTAGTGGCCACTTCCTGTAAAGGGAGTTCTTTACCTAGTTTGAGTCTGTGTGGCGGTAGGTTCAAACCTTGTCGATTAGTCGGTCAAAAAGGTCGGAAATCATGGTTACTAATTAAAAAAAAAAAAAAAAAAAAAAAAAAAAAAAAAAAATTTT
>LBNU01026876.1:1825-53003 GCA_014162995.1 Artemisia annua | reverse complement strand
GGATATCTGTAACAATTAATCAGAGAAATAAATTCCGATGAGGCGTGGTTCACCTATTTGTATCGGTTCCAACGGGTTTTCTCCGGTTCGTTTTTGGATGGCTTTTATTGGCTAGCCGAACCGGTGGCGACTCCAAATCCTGGTTGAACCCGTTGGTCCGGTCCGGTTTTCAAAAATATATGTACCATCATCATGTTAGTTTGTATGAAGCTTTGTGTGTTTTATTAGTTTGTACAATATGTATAATAACATGTACTTTCCATTTTAGATGTGTTTTAAAAATAACATTAATTGGTGTGTTTAATTACTTTATACTTTGAATTATGTTGTAGCTTGTTTAGATAATGCATTGTGAAAATGTCATCGTACCTTTTAGTAAGAGCGTGTTTAATTGGTTTTATTGAAATTGATAGATATGATTTTAATTGGTTGTACAGTGTGAATACATTATTGTATTTTTAAGTAATGACGTGTTTTAATAGAAGTATCAATATGTGTTAATTTAATGTCTTAGCGCATTAAGTTGTATAATATGTTTCAATTTTCAAGTTTGTAACCACGTAAGGCCTTAAGGGTGGCCTAGTGGCAAAAGGCTTGTGACTATCACTCTTTACACTATGTTCTCAAGTTGATGAAAATGGGTGAAAGAAAGTGAAAGTGAAGAAATGCAAAAAAAGCTCATGTTCTCAAGGCTTTTTTTTTATTATTATTTTTTTTTTNTAAGAAGGAAAGTGAAAGTAATGGAGTGAAAGTTAAAGGATTTTGCCTTTAAAACTTTCATCCTACTTTTGGAGTGAAACACAACTTTACTTCCTCTTCATTTCTTTACTTCCCTTTCACTTTCTTCTTAATTTTTTTTTTTTTTGATAACACAGTGTAAGGGGGCGTTTCTTTTTCCTCTTAGCTAAGGATATAGACCCACTAAACATAATTTAATATTTTTTTGCAGTGGGGCCTACTCATTTCCACTAATTCATCTATATATGAAGAGTGTAAAATATGAGCTCCTCCCCATTAATAGGAAGTAAAAGACGTGGGACCCAGTATTTCTGTTAGTGGGGAAAAAAAGAAACAATGTCTAAATGTGTGATGTCTCAAATTCAATTCCTGATAGGTGCAAACAACCTTTAGTGGCCACTTCCTGTAAAGGGAGTTCTTTACCTAGTTTGAGTGTGTGTGGCGGTGGGTTTAAACCTTGTCGATTAGTCGGTCAAAAAGATCGGAAATCATGGTTACTAAAAAAAATAAATAAAAAAAATAAAATTGTAATATTTTAGTGCATTAAAAAGTTGTACACTATGTATAGATGTTGGTAATGTCTTAGTATTTAATTTCGTTGTATATCTTGCTTTGTTAGTTGTATTGTTGAATTTTAGATTTTATTGCTGAATTTTAGATTTTATTGCCTTAGTCATTTAATATCACAAAAATGATTTGTGCTTGATAGTTAGATACTTAGATTATTGACATGTACCATACAAGTTCACGACCCTTTGCTCTCGTTGTCTCCACATATGTCGATTGACTCCATACGTTGACATGTAAAAAAAATATAATTCACTCAGTTGTACTTAAGCTATTTCATGTCGTAGTGTCTAAAGTTGGTGTAAATGACACTACTTGCAAAGTAAAAAAGAACTCAAAGAGGTGAAGTTTGCAAAAGTTGAACTTATATCGAATATTGATGATTACATTGAGCCATTAAAGTTAAACATCGGTTGAAATATATCAATCGACTAGGATTATGGTACCTAAAAAATTATGTCTCGTTACTACTTAATATATGTAAAACATGAGTCATGGCAGGCTATACATGCCAAATAAGACTTGAGTTTTTTTGCAAGTTTTTTCAACAGGATCCAACTTTGATTCAATGAACCCATTACTTAGCAAGTTGTCTTGATGATTGATCATAACCATTCTTAAAAAGTTCTACCGGAACTCTTACATCGCCATAGTTCAAAAAGTACTAATCTTGGACACAAAATTCATCAAGTAACTTTTTTTCTGGAATACATAAAAAAGAGAAAGATATGATATTCATCCTATTTGATCAGTAATGTTTCTTTTTACCTCTGCTCTTGTTACTCTTCTTCCCCTTGTTTCCTTTCCTTTTCTCGTTGTTACCATCATGAGCGTTCTCACATTCGCTTTGATTTTCTAACACCACTGAAGCTTCATCACCTGTTTCTTCAACCTTTGTTACCTGACTCGTGACATGACGGTTCAATAATATATCTATGTTTCTGAAGAATCCATCTACAAAACGCCTCGCACTCTCCAAAAAATCCAGAGTCATTCTCACATTCTTCCATATAATTGAATGATTATTCGCAACAACATGCGCCTCCTTGATAAAAATTGCAGTATTGTTCTCAACAATTCTCAAATCATNCTTTGTTAGTTGTATTGCTGACTTTTAGATTTTATTGCCTCGTCATTTAATGTCAGAAAAATGATTTGTGTTTGATAGTTAGATTATTGACATGTACCATACAAGTTCACGACCCTTTTCTCTCGTTGTCTCCACATATGTCGGTTGACTCCATACGTTGACATGTAAAAAAAAAACATAATTCACTTGTACTTTAGCTATTTCATGTCGTAGCGTTTAAAGTTGGTGTAAATGACACTACTTGCAAAGTAAAAAAGAACTCAAAGAGGTGAAGTTTGCAAAAGTTGAACTTATATCGAATGTTGATGATTACATTGAGCCATTAAAGTTAAACATCGGTTGAAATATATCAATCGACTAGGATTATGGTACCTAAAAAAAAATTATGTCTCGTTACTACTTAATATATGTAAAACATGAGTCATGGCAGGCTATACATGCCAAATAAGACTTGAGTTTTTTTGCAAGTTTTTTCAACAGGATCCAACTTTGATTCAATGAACCCATTACTTAGCAAGTTGTCTTGATGATTGATCATAACCATTCTTAAAAAGGTCTACCGGAACTCTTACATCGCCATAGTTCAAAAAGTACTAATCTTGGACACAAAATTCATCAAGTAACTTTTTTTCTGGAATACATAAAAAAGAGAGAGATGTGATATTCATCCTATTTGATCAGTAATGTTTCTTTTTACCTCTGCTCTTGTTACTCTTCTTCCCCTTGTTTCCTTTCCTTTTCTCGTTGTTACCATCCTGAGCGTTCTCACATTCGCTTTGATTTTCTAACACCACTGAAGCTTCATCACCTGTTTCTTCAACCTTTGTTACCTGACTCGTGACATGACGGTTCAATAATATATCTATGTTTATGAAGAATCCATCTACAAAACGCCTCGCACTCTCCAAAAAATCCACAGTCATTCTCACATTCTTCCATATAATTGAATGATTATCCGGAACAACATGCGCCTCCTTGATAAAAATTGCAGTATTGTTCTCAACAATTCTCAAATCCTTGACAGTTGAAGAATTCAATGCACGTGAATAAAAATCTTCTGGCACACTGAAAAAGATCGGAACAGGAAAAAAAATCTTAATACAGATTCCAGTTTAACTTGTTTTAAAGAATAAAAACTAATACAAAATTTACGATATTGCAAGTCTAACCGTGTGTCAAACGCAAATGAAAGCATCTTCAGACCTTCATTTACATGAAATACAAATTTTTCGAAATTTGAAAATCCGTATGGAGGGCAAGAACTATGAGCCGCAACAGCAAGAAGGAATGTGGCCCTGCTTATATCAAGATCATTCTGGAAAGAAAACAGATAAATGAAAAGGAATCAAACGTATAGTAATGACGATATAATTAACAGAAATCATTCAACACAAAAACAATGATGTACATTACCATAATCCTAGTTGCAGCAGGTAACTTGTTCGGTGCCACTCCAGTATTCTCATTAATAGCCTCAGATATTTCTTCTATAACTTTCCAATTCATTCGCAGTTCCACACGATTTATATCCATGACAGTATCTGGTAGTGTTTCTGAAGACGATCCCTCAGGAATTGCCCCAGTGTTAACAGTACTTGAAGAAGTGGAGACATTATGTGTATTTTTCCTTGGAAATAGTACACTCATTATCTCCTCTTTAGATTTTCTAAGGTCAACAAATATAGCACAAGGAGCATTGATTTTGGGACTACCGTCTTCGGAACTTATAATCAGCAAAGGATCATCTATGCTAGAAAACGCTTCTGCAACAACTTCTGGATCCAAGTTCAGTTTTTCATTCTTACTTTTCCTTAAAAGACCAGATACAAACTTCTTTGGAAGAAAATAAGCATAATTGCCGTGACCTGACAGATGCCGAAGTAGACAATGAGAATATTCTGGTAATCTCAGACATATTAGGGATAGTATCATAACCATCTTTAATACTAAAAGCGGATAATAAGAGGCTCCAATTTTTGATCTTTGAATCATTCCTATACCAAATTCACTACAGGAGAGGATATCGTCGATTCTTTTAATCATAACACTTAGATCCAAAGAAGACTGTTGGACAGATAAAGTTGAAGCAGAGTGAATATGTGTAAATGATCCAACAAAACAAGATCTTGTTGTGTACGATTTTCGTGAAGAGAAAGACTGCATTAAAAGAAGACGGTCCAATAGATACCCGAAACTCTGAAGTGATAGGAAACTGGAGGTGGCTCCAAAGCTATTGTCTAAAGCAAGTTGAAGTGCTCGAGCAACAGAAACATCTTTCAACCCACGATCCCTAAATTTCTCAACAAATGATTTCCATCGATCTTTATTTTTTAGCTTATTAGAGAGATTCTTGTAAACTGCTACCGATACTCTTGAACACAGACATATTATAATCACCCTTTCCAGAGCCTTGATGTCAACAGTTTGAAGAATAATCTCCTCAAGTAAGTTCACCGAAAGATCAGTCTCCCTTAGGGAAACCAAGTCCTCATCGACTGATTTCCGCCAGTCTAATGGAATCACAATATCAATGTAACTTAATGAAATTCCGAGGAAATACTGCAATTTCTTTTTATAAGGATTTGTGAGGTTATGACACTGAAAGTCTAAAAGAAACTTGGAGACCTCAAAAATGTGTAGGAGAGATGTGCTTTGGTGAAATGCAGAACCGTTTGACTTTGACTTATGGAGGGCCTCAAGAGTTTCAAGTACCTTCATACCCACAGAAAGTAATTCGGACTGCCAATAAGACCGAATAGCAGACACCATCTCCCTGCCATCAAAATGTATACGCTTCTCGTCCCTCTGAAGACCCTTGTTACAAGTGTTTCTTATCCAATCGGCATCCTTATTGAGTGACAAGTACAATGTGTTTCCTTTTGAAAATTGTTTCCTCACCCCAAAATAATATAAACAAAAATCAGCATGCCCCGAGGGTTTAAATGGTTCCTCATTTTCCAGACTTTCAATACTTCTTAAAATATCCAAAATATGCTTCTTCCACAGATTCCAATAAAAAACAAGAGTTCTAACAGAAACTCGGTTCTGAAATATCTTGTCTTCACAGAACTTATCTATATCCACGGGTAATTTATCCTCCCAATCATAATTTGAGGAATTCATTTGAAGATGCTTATCTAAGATTTTCCTAATCAACAATATTTCACCCCTTAGACTCCTATAGTTCTGAGAAACGCACAAATCTTCCTTCAGCTCAGGCAAACTATTGTGCTGATCAGAGAGTATCTTAAGCTCGCTGCAAACAAAATTATACATAACACCAGAATCGCTTTTTGCAAGCAACTTCACTTTATTAAAGAGTTCGTCCTTTTGAGTAAACTGCTTCAGTGGCCAACTTATGTTTCCGTCTCCCCATAATGAGCTAATAAACACATACCAAAGTAACAAAAGAGCAGCCTCCTTGAATTTTCCAGCCTTCTCCAGAAGATCAGCCTCTTTTAGAAGAGCGCCTGATGACCTCGCCAACTCAGCATCTTCAAGAAAATGACCCGATTCTTCTTTCAACAACAAAAGTTCATGGTAACCAAGGGCACAATTCTCCAAAAATTCTTCTAACTCTTTACTTTTCAAACTAAGATGTTCTTCTAATTCTTTATCAAAAAGTTTCTCACTTTTGCAAACTATCTGACAATTGGAGAACTGATCTCCTTTGGCGTAGGCTTCTGCGGCTTCACTATAACACCCAGCTAGAGTGAAACACTCCGCTGCTGCATCAAACTTTCCACACTTATGCATATAGATTTTTCCTGCAGAAACCCATTCCCCTATTAGTTAAAATGATAGTATTAACAGTCCAAATGTTGAATCAACTTATTTTTTTCGTATAAAGGTATTTAAGATTAAATAAAGATATCACCGGCTCTTTCATACTCCCCCAAATCACAATAAGATGATGCAGCAGACTCAAATTTCCCAATAGACTCGAACATTCTTGTTGCTTCTCTAAGATAATCAAAATAAGATTCAGGATGTGTTGCCCGTATTTGATCAGTCGATTCTCTTAGCCCACATGCCTTCGCCAACTTCTCCCACATTTTGTCTCCCGCTCTTTCAAAACAAAATGTTGCCATCCCAAAATTTTTCTCATAAAAAAGCTGAAAACCATATAAACATCATGAAGGCGTGTCAAATAAGATACTCAAATAATCATACAAAACTACGTAGGAAATCAGTGGCACATATCTCGTTTATCATGTACAAAATGAATTAGTAACTAAGGAAACAAGTTGAACGAATAAGTACTGGAATTTATAGTTCTTGCATGTTCACGCAACCTATATAAACTTTTGGCCTGTTGAGCATTGGAAAATCATTCGACCTTCTAACTCAATTTATGGGTATGTGTTAAAATTTTAAGTTAACCTGTTTACCCTTTCATATTTTTACTATAAGTTAGCAAGTTTGAGTCTAATCCACAATAACCAACATGTCCTATTTAAAGAGATTTTATATATTTAAACACGAGTTAACTTCTTTAGTTAAAGTATATGTCGGGACAAAAGTTGGTTTGGGAATGGAGGAAGTATTAGGAAGAGTTGCCTGTGTCAAGTATCTTTAAACATATATTATTTTAATTCTACAAGACTATAACCAAATAGGAATAACATCACAAATATGAAAGCATGTCAAATAAGATAATAAGATAACAGAAGCAGAAATACGGAAATAAAATAACTGGCCTTTTTCCCACGTTCCTGCCACTCCATAGGGCTGCTTGCAACCTGCATAGCCTGTGCCATTGAGTCATCCAGCTTCCGAATTTGAACGAGTCCCTTCCTTTTCCAGTAGTCAAACATTGGTTTGGAGAGCTCCTCTTTGTTCTCACAAATCCATAGCCTTTGTCTTGTTCGAGTTATGGCCACATACAATTGTTTCAGTTCAGAACACAAGAGACTATGTCTTGCTTCATCGAATGTCGGGAAAGACTGTGGAAGTTTCTCGTCGAGCCAGTTATGTTTTTCATGTATCCATATATTACTCTCCATTGGACTTTCAAAGGGGATGTCCCAAAAAAGTTGTAAAGCAATACATCCTAAAATAAATAGGGCAATCAAACATTAGAAAACATTTTTGACAATTTGAGATCACTAAAATGATACTATATATCTTTGTAAAAGAAAAAATAAGAAACTGACCTGAAACTCAAGACCCTTACATTCCAATATAGTGAGAACAAGAGCTTGTCTTCCAACGTATTCAATAAGTTCAGTTCTTGCACGATCGTCACGTACCAATATAACTTGTTCAGCACCAAACCCCAC
This sequence comes from Artemisia annua, assembly GCA_014162995.1. Lineage (NCBI taxonomy): Eukaryota > Viridiplantae > Streptophyta > Magnoliopsida > Asterales > Asteraceae > Artemisia > Artemisia annua. The sequence continues at coordinate 45,326 of LBNU01026876.1, read as the reverse complement.
AATTTCTCCACCACTTTTACTACCACCAAATATTGTCCTGATTGCATTTTCATCATTACAAGACTCCAAAAAAACAGGATCTTCCCCAGAAATAAGGCTAGTTTCAGGCTCTAATTTGTCAATTGAGTGCACAAAGTAACAATATAAAATGTCAATTACACTCTGAGCTAAATCGAGCACACCAGCATGCGTTCTGAAATTCTGTTTCATCTGTTTTATCTCGGACACAACACCTTTTTCTTCTTTTCTAGATTTTCTGGTGCTTAAGAACTCTTTATAGAACAAAGATCGTATATCTTGAAACCTGAAATCTATTCCTTTTGCAATGGTCTGTGCAGTGTCACCCGCAAAAACAAAACCTTCATCGACATTTTGGCAAATATATTTAAATAGAGAAATTTGCCTCATACTAAGATCTTGCACCTCATCGATATAAACAAAATCTATTTGGTCCCCTTTGTAGTTCCCATTTCTAAGCCTTTGATGAATGTCATTCACGAAATCAGCCACATCAAACTCCCCACGCTCAGTTTTCATCTTTTCATAGGCTTTAAAAAGTGTGTAGATAATCTATCTTTTTTGTTCTGTTAAAGTGGAAGAACGACTTTTGGCCAACAAAGAATAACCCTCAAAGCTTAACTTCCCTTCACTGCCTCCTTTTATATGAGAGATAATCTCGGTGAACACTCTTGAGGGATCAAACTTTTTGGGTAGACTTGAATTGAAGTGTGGCCAGTAAAGTGAACAAAACCTATCGAAGGTAACCTCCCTTAATCTTATGAAAGTTTGCAACGCAACAGATCTTGAACGTATACGGTTACCATCAAAACCTTTTCTTGCCTCTAGAAATTTTTCAAAGAACGAATTTCCCAATGTGCCATCCAACATCATTAAAAATTTATGAAATGTGATAACAAGAGGGTATATATTCCCAGGGATGTCAGTAAATGTGTCTTGGATATCACTGAACTCTGATGTAATATCAACGTCGTCAAGACCGATCTCTGCTGATGAATCATTGCTTGAATTACTGTCAAAACACATATTAATTCTGGAAATTAGAATATATATTCGTAGCAAAAAAATAATAATAATAATAATAAAATAAAATAAACAAGTATTTTCGCACCTTGTTAGGTGGGAAACATGTTGTTTAACAGCATAACACAATTGTGGGCTGACAGTCACAAAAAGCTGGCGAAGAACAGTTGGTTTGTTAGTTTCAGGACCGTGAAAAACCTCAGCCTCTCTAAGTTGGTTGTTTTCTGCAGCATAAGTCCCTACAGAGTCGTTGACGAAACGCTGCTCGTTTTGTAACAACTTCCTAGTCAAAACAGTTGTTTTCCCGGTCCCTGATCGCCCAATTATAAATGAACTTTTGCTAAACAATATTACATCCATCTGTTCATCGGTCACTTGCAAGGGTAGATCGACTTGTCTACCAGATAGAAATGGCACACCACTTCATACGACAATAAGTAGAACTTCATCAGCAATAAGCTTTCACTCACCTTTGAGTTTTCAACATAATTTCTACCACCGCCAGGATTTACACTCACTTCATTATGACTTTCATCACTGACTAGATGACGAAAGCGGGTCATTACTTGAGATACCGGCCAACAACTAGGAACTTTCAAATACCTGAATAACATTAAAACAAAACAGCAATATTATTAAATTGGAATGAGTGTATAAATCCTAATCACTACTTCAAAATTAGTAGACTGGAAAATAAGCATACCCCTCAAATCGATTTTCTGTGCAACGATTGATATACTCTTCCGTGTATGCATAAAGAATGTTCTCAAGTCGTTTTGTCAATTTTGGAATCTCTTGAAAAGGTAATATATCCCAAACCTTCAAAACTTGTTCATATTGGATATCCTTGATGATGTCAAGTGTACAAATAAGATACAACCCTTCAACATTAAATTGTTTTAATCCTTTTGAGGAATTTTCTTGGCACAAGCCTAAGCTTCTCTTAGGCCGCCATCCAGTAGAAAGTCTCAATAAAAGATTTAAAACCAATTTCTTCAAGCGATCACATGTAAGCATTCCAAATGATCTTCTAAAGGCATCACTGAAGAGAACCTGATGGCATAAAGTCCAATAGATATGAAAAACATGTTACAGATCATCAAGTGATTCTTTCTCTTTTTCAAATTGTGGTTAAAAAAAATAATAATACTTAAATACCTTCCATTTTGCATCTATATAAAGTACACTATTCCTGTTAACCAGATCATCAAGTGATTCTTTCTCTTTTTCCACTTACAAATGATGCATCAAAGTCATCAAAAAGATTCATGTAATGTATAAACTATCTAAACAGTACACCACCGACTCAGTTTTATACAGCAGTATTTAAACAACGTTCATGTTTTTTTCCCCAGCACAAATGGGGTTCTTTAGGATTACTTCATATATCATATAAAGTGATTACTGGCTTAAAATTGCACAAGTGCCAAACTACAGCGTTAAATAAGCAGATAAGCAGTGTTTGCCAAACCCTTTAATATGTACATAAATAGATAAGCCCAAATACCCTCACAATCAACAACTTTCATTAATGGAAATATATCTATGAAAGCTTGCCCAAACCCCTCAACTACTTATAAGCATAATCAACGGCCCACAAGACTAATCCTAAGTAAGAAAGAAAATAGCCATCAAGATTGTGCCATTAGGTGCTAAATTCAAATAACAGTGTGAGACTAGAAGCAAGTCACACATCAAAACCATCGGTGTACTAAAGAATAAACACTACAATTGTGGCAGATAAACTTCCAAATATTAGACCTCTAACAATAAACACACAACACAGAACAAAAATCAGGCAAGTGAAATAAATCAAAAAATTAATGCAAATTCAGAAACTAGCATGTCGACATATATTAATAAATGTGTAAGACGTATTTTCATATCTCAATTTTAGGATAAACACAGAAGAACATCAGCATTGAAAAATCAATTAACACAACCCGGAATCAAAAGTTGAATCTAAATTAAATTTCACTTGCAACTTAGGTAAACAAAACCACAGGTCAAAAAACCAAAGCAAATTAATCGCAGAGGTTGAAACCGAGCAATTTTACCTCCTATTCAGATGAAAAATCATTAAAGCCCCGACCCATAGGAACATCATGTTACCACAAACCCCAAACAATATTTTACCATACACAATCTATAATTCCTAAAGCTTAGAGGCTTAAGCTATTAGCTTGCTTAGCAAATTGTAAGACGGTAAATGCAATCAAAGTGACAATCAAACAGCTTAAAACCGGCTCAAATTACAAGTCTTGCATAAGCCCGGCTTTAAGAAGCTCATCTGTAGAGAAAGATGGCCACATACTTGTACTCTGTATGCATGCACAGATGCTAACACCGACACATTCAACAAGAAACTTTGTACGAACAAAAATACTGTGAAGTAAACAGGTTAATACTTGATAGTAACATAACAAAGCTCATGTTACAAGTCAAGGTACCACAAACAACTGCTAGAAAGCAATCATGTATACATTAGATTCAGTTTAATCAAGTAATATAAATGAACAATTAAATATTAATTTACCCTGCACGCAAAGTTGCTATCACATAACATTCAGCAAATATCTCAAAGTAACCAAAAAGAGCATAACGTAGACAATAAACCACAATAACATAACACAATCAACAAGAGTAGCATAAAACATCAACAACATACCCAATCCCGCCAAAGCGGAAGAGTAGCATGAAACTTGCACAAAATGAACGTTGACTTCTAAGTCAAATGAATTAAGCTTCAACTTCAATAAAATAGAGAAAAATTAATTTAAGAGTATGTATCAGATTGCTTATTTATTCCGCTTATTCTTCTGATACAACTAAAAGATAAGCAGTTCAGGAATAAGTGCTTGGATTGCCTATATAGCCTAAACTGCTTATCTGCTTGAAAAATAAGCAGTTTAAGCATAAAAACAAAAGAAAACCTAAACACACTCTAAACTTACTTTAGTTTCATACAGCAATAGTAGAACAATGTTGATGTTTTTTTCTATTTCTCAACATAAATGTGGGTGTTTCAGATTACTTATCTTAAAGTGTTTATCAGCATAAAAATAAGTCAGTACCATACTTTTAGTGTAAAAAAAGCAGAAAACCAGTTTTTGTTTGTAAAAATAAGCACTTATATGAAAAAATCCAAATACAAAAAAAAAAAAAAAAAAAAAAAAAAAAAACAAAACAAAACAAAAAAACTTTCATGTCACTGATGAGGGTTAAAATAACAATAATGAACTTCTAAGTCAAATGCGTCAAACCTTGAATACAAAAAGCTAATACCAAGTAGTAATAGTTTTAGGAGGTGCTGTCTAAGCTTATCAGATGAGCTTGTTGAAAAACTGATAAGCTATTTTTTTTATGGCTTATGAGCTTAAATTTATAAGATTGTAAGTCCATGGAATAAGCTAAAACAAACACCCCCTAACGTAACCTTTAGAAATATAGCTTAAATAAACATCAAGAGGGTGTCTCGGATTGCTTCTTTTATCCTTTTGATACAACTTGAAAATACGAAATCCCAAACAACCACTAAGCTCACTTTTTTTATTTTGTTTTTTTTATCAAAACCACTTGAATACCAATATTAATATTTCATATCACCAATAATAAGTTCATATACAAACAAGAAACAAGTAATAACAACAATAACAAAACAATATACATAAATAAGCAGTTAAGCTTAAAATAAAAGAGTTCATGAATAAGTGACTGGATTAGCTTATTTAACAAAAACAGCTTAAAAATAAGCAGTTAAGCTTAAAAATGAAGAGTTCATGTATAAGTGACTGGATTAGCTTATTTAACAAAAACAGCCTAAAAATAAGCAGTTAAGCTACTTAAAAAATAATCTTTGTTTGGCAGACATAACTTATAAGAGATTCTAAAAAAAATAATCTTCCATAATCTCTTAAAACCAAAGGTTACTTCATGTAGCTTATAAAAATAATCTCTTTTTATAATCTCCAGCACCAGCACCATCTCCAGCACCATCTCCAGCACCATCTCCAGTTCCAGCAACAGTTACTTTCGCCAAACATACCCAATATAATATAAGAACAAAAACAACTCCAACAATAAATTTTTTTTAATATATATAAAAAAAATAAAAAGTAAAATAAAAAAAGAAATTTCATACAAGTAAAATAAAAAAAGTTGAAAATAAAGACCTTGTCATGAATAGACCATGAAAATATCAACTTTGTAAAATGTTGCTCAGAAAAACCTCCTTCCTTCATCATTTTCACTTCACCTAAAAAAACATGCATAAAAAAAACAACTTTATAAACTCAGTTTTGTAAACATATTTATTTTAGTTTATAAAATGAAAAGGGTACCTTTTTTTTCCTCAAGTGTGGCAAGAATCAAAAACAACACATTTTGTTGTAAAAAACAATTTTATTGAGGGTTTTGAAATGTGAATGAGACAGGGGGATGTGTATATGATGATAAAGGATGTGCAACTATAAAGCGTTTTGTACAAGTTCACTATGCACGCCGGGGTTTAGTCTTTTCAGTTTTGTCTTGTTCTGGTTTCTGTCACCCTTTGACACATGTTTTCTTTTGCCTTTGTCTACACGTTTATACTCTTGCTCAGTGTTCTAAAAGGCGCGCCAAGGTGCCGTCATGGCGTCGCCAAGGCGCGAGGCGTGGCCTCGGCGCTACGAAATGGACCAAGGCGTGAGGTCTAGGCGTCGTGTGAAAAGGCGTGGAATAAGGCGCGAAAAGGCATGCAAAGGCGCGCCTTTTTGTAAGGCGTGGCGCCATTTTTAAAAGCATTTAGGGGATTTATGGATTTGGGTTTGGGTTATTTCTTTCTTGGGCCTCGTAATTTCAAAACTTAATTCCTACTTGGGCCTCGTATTTGGGGCTGGCTATTTGGGATTTGGGCTTTAGTATTTGAAATTGCTCTTATAAAATGATATAAAATTATAAATACATAAATTTATAAATATTTTGTTGCCGCCTTAAGCACGCCTTAAGAAACGTCAAGGTTTCGCAAAGGCGCGTAAGGCTTGAGGCGTACCTGTGCCGCCACGCCACGCCTCACGCCTTTTAGAACATTGCTCTTGCTATTAAATTTTAGGTCCTTACAAAATTTAATAATTGCATATACATCCAACCTAAAACCATAATTACACATGTCACTATTGAAGCTTCTTATCTTAATTTTTGATGGAGCCTACGACTTAAATACTTTATATAGTAGTATAGATATATAAGAGTAAACTGCAAAAAGTGTCCCTAAACTTTGCCAAAAATGCAAATAATGTCTTCTTACAAAAAAAATTTGCAAATCATGTTCCTGAACGATCTCCAATCTGCAAATAATGTCCTTAAGGTATTACTGTTCATGCAAAAAAGGTTTTTTGCCTAACGCTCGTTAACTTTTCACGTTAGTGGCGTGTGAAATGACTATTTTACCCTCCTTTTCTTCAATAATTTCTATTCTACTCATTTGTACCTTTCCCCGCCAAGCAAAACCTGAAACACAATTTCATCAACACGAATTCACACGGATATCAAACAACAAAACACATGCACACAAATCAAACACACACCAGTAATCACTTCATCTTCTTCACCCCTACCCCAAAACAATTCCGTACGTAGTTTTCCTACGTATACTTGTTTGGGCCCAAGTTATAAAAGTTATAACTGTGATCACTTTTTCCGGAAAACCTACAAGTTTAAACGTACTTTTGTATTCATTTTAGAGTGTGTTATTTACAATTTGTACATGTGCGTGTATGTTCTTGGATCTATTATTTTATCAATTGTACGCAGCTCGTATTTGTAGAATGAGGCTATTTCCATTCTTACGGTGTTAATTTTTATGCAGGTTGTGCGTGCCATTTGAGTATGGACAAGAGTAAATTGCGTTATTTGATTGCTTATCTATTTGATTTTGTGCTGCACGAAGGCTGTGGAAATTAAGAAAGAATGGTGCGGAGGAGTGGTTTATTGGCTTCTCAACGTTATCTTACGCTCTCTCCAGTTCTATCCGTTTGGGAATGTATTATGCGTAAAATAAGATATTCGTTCAGACCTAAGTGGGTGTAGCAAAAAAGAGTGACCGTTACTTTTTATTAGTTTTCAATTCATAGTATTCATAGATAGCAAAAGAAACAAAGGAAACAAAATAAAAAGAGACAATTATAGTGATGATTTATACTTTTAGAAAGAAACAGTTTAAGATTTGAGTAATTAAAAAAGTTTTAGGTATAATCTCTTTACCTAAAAAAATACAAATTTCCCACTTCTAAAATACATTTAACCGGGTATAATCCCTTTACCTAAAAAAAGATACATTTAACAACACACTTTCTAATGTCATATAGTAAACTCTAATTATAAAGAATCTTTCGGCTACAGTAACTAAGACAACAAACATTTTTACAAAAAGTCTAAGGTTTAAACTTTATCAGGTACGCACTTGAGGATGACTATGAAAAAATAATAAACCATCACGCGAATACCTCAGTTAGAACAGGTACATCTTAGTCAAAACTTGTTATTTTTAGACAATGGAAGCCTGGTACTAAAAGTTACGATGTTAATGATAAAAAAAAACTAGGACCAGGTGCGTTGCTGAAAAAAAATTGGTATATCTGACATATTTCACGCTACGCAAGAGAAGTTCATGAGATCCCCTTTGGTCTATCTTTGTCTCCACATAACTTAAATAAGGAATACGGTAACGGGATGCCTAATCAAAGAGAGCCAAAAAAATTGATCACGGATACCCAATTGGACCACATATATATGAGTGAAAAAGTTGCTCTTCACATGAAAAACTTGATTTGTGTTTTACCTAAACATGCTAGAAATATAAATGTCAATTTTTGACGCCACACGATAACTAACACAAACCCGACAGAAAACCAGACGAGTTTGAGATTAGGATAAGCCGGTTTAAAGAAAATGTCAACTCATCTAAGTCATTAAATAAACGGGTAGTTTTTAGCTAAAAGTTGCGCCAACCCGCGAACTCAAATAGGTGAAGATAAAGGCTCTCTCATCTATTGGCACCATACTAGAAATGAATGATTGTCACGTGACTTGTCCAAGCAATAACACCAAGTAAGCACGTGACACACTTTCTCGAGGAAGACGATCATCAAAACACACACAAAAACACCTTCACTGTGTGTAACTGAAACCCTAACCCTAACCCTAACCATGGTTAACAAACGAGTTCCAGATTGGCTCAACAGCTCCATGTGGCAATCACCACCTCCGGCGTCCACCACCACCGCCGCTCCTCCTCCTCCGCCGCCGCCGATCAAACCGCCGTCTCCGCCGTCGAAACCGCCTTCTGTTAGCTCTTCTGATGGCTCTGGAAATGAGGCGCGTGAGGCGCGTGAACCGGCCGGTTCGGTTCAGAAGACGGAAGTGAGGGATCCGTTATTAAGTAGTAGTGGGGGAAATGAGTATGATGCTGATCCGGTTGAGGATGTATCTCGTCAAGTACAGCTGTCACAAGAGGTTGTTAATTTTTTGCGGTTATTTACTGTTTTATTTTGCGCTAAAATGTGACATATTATTTCATCTTTTGTGGATGTGGAGACTATACGGATTATATGTTTGGCAAAACTAGCAGTAGCGCGTTTGTTTTTATTTTCATTATGTTTGTGTTTGGAGCGTTTAGAATATAATGTTAGCTTTTGCCTTTTGGATTGTGTTTGAACGCTTCTATTTGGAACACTAAGGGTATGTTTGGCGAAAATAGCACTAGCACGAAGCAGTAGTTAGCAGTGAAGCGTTTGGCAACATGGCTGTATGTTTGGAATCATTAAGTGTAAACGCTAGTTGCTAGTAAATGCTCCTTACAAGTAGCATTTTGATTTGGAGCGTTTAGAAAAATTAAGAATGCTTGTTGCTTGTTTCCAAACAAGCATTTCGTGCAAAACGCTAACCGGTAGTTGCTAGGTGCTCCTAAATGCTTGCTACCAAACATATGGTGAAAATAGCAGTAGCACAAAGCAGTAGTAGTTAGCAGTAAATCGTTTGGTAACGTAGTTGTATGTTTGTAATCATTAGGTGTAAACGCTAGTTGCTAACAAATGCTCCTTCAAGTAACATTTTGATTTGGAGCGTTTAGAAAAATTAAGAATGCTAGTTGCTTGTTTCCAAACAAGCATTTTGTGCAAAATGCTAGTTGCTAGCTGCTTCAAAACGCTCCATAATGCTTGCTACCAAACAAGAAGTGTTAAGCTTTTACATCATCATACACTTAGCGGTTGCATTTAGCTCTTATAAAAGCATTTAGTAACTTTGATGTATGTGTGATTATAAAGTGTAAAATGCCATAAAAGCTAAACGCCAACGCCCAAATCTTCTTCAAGTAGCATTTAGGATAGAATGATTGTTTGGCAACGAGGGTTTAGCTTATGGATTTTGTTTAAACGCTCCTATTTGAAATGCTAATAAAAGAAGCGTTTAGCTTTTATGTCATTTTACACTTGAGGTATGTTTGACAAAACTAGCAGCAGTAATTAGTAGTTAATAGTAGCATTTAGGATTAACTGTTTGTTTTATAAAAGATTTTAGTAACGTAAAAGCTAAACGCTAATGCTTAACGCTTCTTCAAGTAGCGTTTTGTAGAAAAATAAAACGCTAAATGCTCCTTGCAAAACGAGCTTTCAGTTTTAGACGTTAAACGGTCCTAGACACTCTTAAAAGCGCCTTTTGAAACATACTCTTGTTACCAAACACTTTTAATAAAAACAAATAGTTACTTGTGAAAAATGAACATATGTTGCATTTTGTTGGATTATAATGCAAGTATATGCTGTATACAATGGGGAAATAGGTGTTGTTATGCTAATATACTGGTTGAATTTTTGAAAAGTATTTGTTCAGAATGTATATAACTGAATGATAATTGTGTTTGCGTTGTGCCGTTGTGATAGATTAAATGTAACACACTTTTGCCGTTTTTTGTTGATGTAAAATTATATTTTATTTAATAATTATATGAGGCAATTGTATATAGTGACATTGGATCAGTTGGTAAAATGATGAAAAGATGTTGCAGTTTAGGTCAATTGCTTTACATACAATTGCCAATTGGATCATTATGGAAGTATCTGTCATATACAGTAAAGTGAAATTTTATTACGTTTTGGTAGAATTGGTACTTTATATGTGATTAATCTTGTTTAGATTCGTATATAGTGGAATGTTGATTGTGTGCAATGATAATTTATATGTGACAATTCTCTAATTTTTTGATTAATTTGTTAATTCAGTTTATGTGTTTACTTCTGTGAATTTTAGCTTTCGAAGAAGATTATAAATATGGGAGAGTTGCAAAGACTTGCTTCACTTGGTATTCCGGATGGTGCTGGTATTCGTTCTACTGTGTGGAAGGTTGGTTTTGAAATATATTGGCTTCATTGTCATTTTCATATGTGATGCTATTATATCCTCAATTACCCAACCGGTGTGTTGTTGGATAGCATATATTAGATGTGGATGAATTTAGGCATGGCAACGTCATATTCTTTAAGTTTTGTGTTGCATGTTGTGGAATTGGAGGGTTAATTCGTAACCCTGTTTATGTTTTCAGCTGTTGTTGGCGTATCTTCCCAGAGACAAGGCGCTTTGGTCATCAGAATTGGCTAAGAAGAGATCTCAGTACAAGAATTTCAAAGATGATCTATTGAAGAATCCAGTAAGTCTTAGTTAAATAGCACTACTTGAAGAATTTTTAGCTCGTAAATGAAACGCTGTTATCCATGCCTGCATGGTGCATGGTGCATGTTACATTAGAAGTGGCAATCACCACCTCCGGCGACCACCACCACCGCCGCTCCTCCTCCTCCGCCGCCGCCGATCAGACCGCCGTCTCCGCCGCCGTACGAAGATCGGGGCTCGAAACCGAATTCCGTTAGTTCTTCTGATGGTTCTGGAAATGAGGCGCGTGAGGCGCGTGAACCGGCCGGTTCGGTTAGACCGGAATCCGGTCCGGTTCAGAAGACGGAAGGTAGCGAGTATGATGTTGATCCGGTTGAAGATGTGTCTCGTCAAGTACAGCTGTCACAAGAGGTTGTTAATTGTTTGCGGTTTTTTACGGTTTTATCATTTTGTGACGTATTTTTATCGTTTTGTGAATGTGGAGACTATACGGATTATATGTTTGTGTTTGGAGCGTTTAGAATATAATAATGTTTGTTTAGCGTTTGAAATTGAACGCGTCTATTTGGAACACTAAAAGGTATGTTTGGCGAGTAGCAGAGCGAAACATAGTTGTATAGTGATAATTAGTAAGTGAAATCGCTAGTTGCTCGTAAATGCTACTAAAAGTAGCATTTTGATTTGGAACGTTTAGAAAAAGTAGGAATGCTAGTTGCTTGTTTCCAAACAAGCATTTCGTGCAAAACGCTAACCGCTAGTTGTAAACACTTGTTACCAAACATATGGTGAAAATAGCAGTAGCACGACGAAGCAGTAGTAGTTAGCAGTAAATCGTTTGTAAATGCTCCTTCAAGTAACATTTTGATTTTGAGCGTTTAGAAAAATTAAGAATGCTAGTTGCTTGTTTCCAAACAAGCAGGTATGTTTGACAAAACTAGTAGTTAGTAGTTAGTAGTAGCATTTAGGATTAGCCGGTTGAGGATGTGTCTCGTCAAGTACAGCTGTCACAAGAGGTTGTTAATTGTTTGCGGTTATTTACGCTTTTATCATTTTGTGAATGTGGAGACTATACGGATTATATGTTTGTGTTTGGAGCGTTTAGAATATAATAATGTTTGTTTAGTGTTTGAACGCGTCTATTTGGAACACTAAAAGGTATGTTTGGCGAGTAGGAGAGTGAAAAACAGTAACAGTAAGCGTTTTTGGTAACATAGTTGTATAGTCATAATTAGTAAGTGAAATCGCTAGTTGCTCGTAAATGATGCTTGAAGTAGCATTTTGATTTGGAACGTTTAGAAAAAGTAGGAATGCTAGTTGCTTGTTTCCAAACAAGCATTTCGTGCAAAACGCTAACCGCTAGTTGTAAACGCTTGTTACCAAACATATGGTGAAAATAGCAGTAGCACGACGAAGCAGTAGTAGTTAGCAGTAAATCGTTTGTAAATGCTCCTTCAAGTAACATTTTGATTTGGAGCGTTTAGAAAAATTAAGAATGCTAGTTGCTTGTTTCCAAACAAGCAGGTATGTTTGACAAAACTAGCAGCAGTAATTAGTAGTTAGTAGTTAGTAGTTAGTAGTAGCATTTAGGATTAGCTGTTTGTTTTATAAAAGATTTTAGTAACGTAAAAGCTAAACGCTAATTCTTAACGCTTCTTCAAGTGGTGTTTTATAGAAAAATAAAATGCTAAATGCTCCTTGCCAAATGGGCTTTCAGTTTTAGACGTTAAACGCTCCTAAACACTCTTAAAAGCGCCTTTTGAAACATGCTCTTGTTACCAAACACTTTTAATAAAAAGAAACAGCTACTTGTGAAAAATGAACATATGTTGCATTTTGTTGGATTATAATGCAAGTATATGCTGTATACAATGGCGAAATAGGTGTTGTTATGTTAATATATTGGTTGAATTTTTGAAAAGTATTTGTTCAGAATGTATATAACTGAATGATAATTGTGTTTGCGTTGTGCCGTTGTGATAGATTAAATGTAACACACTTTTGCCGTTTTTTGTTGATGTAAAGTTATATTTTATTTAATAATTATATGAGGCAATTGTATATAGTGACATTGGATCAATTGGTAAAATGATGAAAAGATGTTGCAGTTTAGGTAAATTGCTTTGCATACAATTGCCAATTGGATCATTATGGAAGTATCTGTCATATACAATAAAGTGAAATTTTTTGTTGCGTTTTGGTAGAATTGCTGAATTGGTACTTTATATGTGATTAATCTTGTTTAGATTCGTATATAGTGGAATGTTGATTGTGTGCAATGATAATTTACATGTGACAATTCTCTGATTTTTTGATTAATTTGTTAATTCAGTTTATGTGTTTACTTCTATGAATTTTAGCTTTCGAAGAAGATTATAAATATGGGAGAGTTGCAAAGACTTGCTTCACTTGGTATTCCAGATGGTGCTGGTATTCGTTCTACTGTGTGGAAGGTTTGTTTTGAAATATATTGGCTTCATTGTCATTTTCATATGTGATGCTATTATATCCTCAATTACCCAACCGGTGTGTTGTTGGATAGCATATATTAGATGTGGACGAATTAAGGCATGTCAACGTCATATTCTTTAAGTCTTGTCTTGCATGTTGTGGAATTGGAGGGTTAATTCGTAACCCTGTTTATGTTTTCAGCTGTTGTTGGCGTATCTTCCCAGAGACAAGGCGCTTTGGTCATCAGAATTGGCTAAGAAGAGATCTCAGTACAAGAATTTCAAAGATGATCTATTGAAGAATCCAGTAAGTCTTAGTTAAATAGCACTACTTGAAGAATTTTTAGCTCGTAAATGAAACGCCATTATCCATGCCTGCATGGTGCATGTTACATTATGCTTTGTTTTTCATCACATAAAAGTAAAAGTCATTTGCGTAGATTTTCATTTCGATGAAACTAAAGGAGTGAATTAATACAAAACAAAATACAAAGACTAGTCTTAGAAGTTGTATTTGGTTTTCAAAGTTTTATTTGTTTGTTTCAAATTCGGGATTCTGAATGTCTCGTTGGCTAGTCAGTCAGAAGTCACTAGGGAAATGGAAGAGTCTACATCTTCTCAAAATGGTGATGAAACACGGGAGGGCAAAGGTTTACTCTCAAGGTCAGAGATACCAGTGGATGAGCATCCTCTGAGTCTCGGGAAAACAAGTGTCTGGAATCAATTTTTTCAGGTATTTGCTTCAGCAGTCCATATGTATTTTCTAGTTTTTTGTTTTTTGTTGTGTAGCAATTTCTCTGCACATCTTTGTACGTCATTGTTAAAGTTAAACAGAACTTGATATGTTATCGGATATAGTGATGCAAGGTTCATGCTGTGAGAACGATAAAAAGGACCCTAATAACTTTTGCATACTGATGATAATCAGAACTTCTGCCTGCTACAATGTAATATGTAGGGGAAACAATTTTCAGCTAGTGTATATAGCTTTAGTCAGCTGGAGGCATTTACGCCAATGATTATCTGTCCAGAAAATGTATTTTCTGAATTGTAAGCATTCAACTTATGATCTTTTTATGCTAGAGGCGAAATCATTAAAATGCAAACTGAAAGTCTGAAATCCATACAACCGAAAGTTTATAACATGATAGGTTGGTAAACAGTGGTCATGTTGTATTGTGGGGTCTTGTAATACCAGATAGTGCATGTTCAGCATACTCTAGCTTACAATGATCTTCTTGAGCCACATTATCATCTTCAACCTATTTTGATTATCCATTAAACATTGGTTGTAAGATCTGAGTCCCATATAAGCTTTAGAGTAGATTACTAAAAGCTTTTAGGCTAGGTTCCTAGTCTATGTTTGGAGATTTCTTTTTTTTTTTTTTGTTGTTTCTATACTGTAGCTCTGGCCTTGGGTATCACAAATGGCGCCCTTAAGTTTAATGGATTGGACTCATGCATCTCTTAAGTACAATTATTCTAGGTCCTGTTTGGGTTATGGTATACTACACCAATGAGGACATTAGGAATTTAATCGGTGGAATCAGTGACAATATGCCGTACATCTGTTACGAGTATGATTTGTGAGTCCTCATAACATCTTTGGTAGCAAACTGCTAAGACATCAAACCATAAACGGATGTGATTTTTCCTGTTTAGGTTACCCGGGGAGGGCGAGCCTTTTTGAGTCAGATGTATGCGACCTCACCGGGTTAATCTCGGGACCATTTCCCGACCCTTCCCTGGCCACCCCAAATGTACATCAAAACATAGTTTTATTTATTATTCCAGTCTGCTTTTGGGTTTTGGAGCTATTTAGATGCCTTCGTTTGTAGCATTCTTAGTCGCATATGTTTTTGGGAGTTTTAACCTATAAGAATCTAGATAGATACGTATCTGTTAACTTCTTTCTATCTGATGTGGTACTGCTTTCTTAAGTGTTGATTTCACTTTTTAGCTTATGCTAGGTCTTGACTCTTGATATATTTCACTAGTTAATGCATAAGTTGGATACAACGTGGGGTTAATTTGATTGGCTTTTTCTTTTCTCCCAGTTAGATATAGTTGTCAAAAGCGAAAGCGATTGCAAAGCGCAAAGACCCAAAAAATCGCTATAGCGAAAAGCGCAAAAAAAGCGCGGGCTATAGAAAAAAAAAGCGCACGGTTGCAATAAACTTTGATTTTGATTCATTTTGTGTTTCTGGTTAGATTCTAGGGTTGTAATAAGATTCACACTGCATNTTAGTTTAATGGATTGGACTCATGCATCTCTTAAGTACAATTATTCTAGGTCCTGTTTGGGTTATGGTATACTACACCAATGAGGACATTAGGAATTTAATCGGTGGAATCAGTGACAATATGCCGTACATCTGTTACGAGTATGATTTGTGAGTCCTCATAACATCTTTGGTAGCAAACTGCTAAGACATCAAACCATAAACGGATGTGATTTTTCCTGTTTAGGTTACCCGGGGAGGGCGAGCCTTTTTGAGTCAGATGTATGCGACCTCACCGGGTTAATCCCGGGACCATTTCCCGACCCTTCCCTGGCCACCCCAAATGTACATCAAAACATAGTTTTATTTATTATTCCAGTCTGCTTTTGGGTTTTGGAGCTATTTAGATGCCTTCGTTTGTAGCATTCTTAGTCGCATATGTTTTTGGGAGTTTTAACCTATAAGAATCTAGATAGATACGTATCTGTTAACTTCTTTCTATCTGATGTGGTACGGCTTTCTTAAGTGTTGATTTCACTTTTTAGCTTATGCTAGGTCTTGACTCTTGATATATTTCACTAGTTAATGCATAAGTTGGATACAACGTGGGGTTAATTTGATTGGCTTTTTCTTTTCTCCCAGTTAGATGTGACATGACTTGTGAGCTACAAATTTACTTACAAAATTTTATTGTAGAATTGTTCTAAGAATATTTAAGCTTCCAAGCTTAATCTAAACCCTTTTTTTTGTAAGGCATAAATTTTATTGCAAACAAGAACATACACCAACAGAACAGCCACCATGGGACACACCCCACGAAGAAACCAAACACTCCAAGCAGCTAAAAAAAAAAATTAAAACCCTACACCTAATTTAAGCCCTTTTACTTGAATGATATCTGGTAAAGTTTAATCTAGCTTTATATTATGCCTTTTCTTGGGTGTTTTATAGTGTTAAAGTCATTGTTTGAAGATTTCTGGATTTTGAATTCTAAATGAAGCCTTACAGCTTTAACTCTATTGAGAAAGTTCAAAGACATGTCATATTCAATTTTTTTTATGACCAGTCTAATGTTTATTGGTTCTGGTAATTGTAGGACACGGAGATCATTGAACAGATAGACCGTGACGTAAAGCGCACACATCCAGATATGCATTTTTTCTCTGGCGACTCTGCTTCTGCAAAAGCTAATCAGGTAACTGAGTAAAGCTTTTACACTTTTGTTTAGGGCTTACTTACTGGTTGTGTCCACCATCTAGCAGCATATGCTTCCTAATTTTGATCTTATGAGTGTGTAAAAAGGATGCCATCCTGAGTTAGACACATAAGTCAGATAATCTAATACTTTCAGGACGCTTTGAAAAATATACTGATCATATATGCAAAGCTGAACCCGGGTATAAGATATGTGCAAGGAATGAACGAAATTTTGGCTCCCTTGTACTATGTATTCAAGAATGACCCCAACGAGGACTTTGTGGTAAGTGACTATGCATTTTTACATTAAATTGAATTGTTTGAGAATGGCTATTTTCTTTTATATATTTATCTTAGATTAACTTCCAAATGGTCAATCAAATTCATTGTCTTTTAACTTTTGGCGACTTTAATTTATACATATCCCTTTTGCAGATTAATGCTGAAGCAGACACATTCTTTTGTTTTGTTGAGTTATTAAGTGGGATACGAGATAATTTCTGTAAGCAACTTGATAACAGCGTTGTGGGCATCCGTTCAACAATTTCACGAATGTCACAACTTTTGAAAGAACATGATGAAGAGCTGTGGCGACATCTTGAGCTCACAACAAAAGTAAGAAGCTTACTAAATTTTATTAAGCCTAAATTTCAGTTGGATTATCATGAATCCAAACCTTGATTGTTTGCACTCATGGTTGCAGGTCAATCCACAGTTCTATGCATTTAGATGGATCACACTTCTATTGACACAAGAATTCAATTTCGCGGACATTTTACACATATGGGACACGCTCTTAAGTGACCCAGAAGGCCCTCAGGTGAGTCATTGTTGACTTCTTTTATCGAGTGTAATAAGGTAGTGAACTAGGGGCATGTTGGGTTTGGGTACCAGAAACACTTTGGACCTGTTTTCTAAATGGTTTTTACAAATAATTCGTGTGCGAAATATGATTGTAAAAAGTATAGTATCACAATGATAATGTAACTTTCAAATAAAGCAATGTAGTGGGTTCATGAGTGTATGCGTCAACGCTACACTTTAGCCGAATTTCGACTTGTTGACCTATATTTTTTTTTCGGTTAGCTAATCAATTCAAGACACCAAAATGCTATTAACGGGAACCTTTTGATCATCTGACCTATCGACATTTGAGCGTATATTGATTTTCCTTGTTGGATTAGTTTTCTTATATGTAGTGTGAAGCTGCATAAGGCATTTAATATAAATGTCGACAAATATCTTAAATTGCAGGAAACACTTCTTCGGGTATGCTGTGCGATGCTGATTCTTGTTAGGAGGCGTTTGCTGGCAGGCGACTTCACAGCAAATCTCAAGTTACTCCAAAGTTATCCATCCACAAATATCGGTCACTTGCTCTACGTTGCAAACAAGCTACGTTCTCATTCACATTCCTGATTCTGTATGTCCAGCTTTTTCTTTTTTCTTGTACTACGTCATTCTAGACGGGTTTTATTGTTTTTAATTTCATATTCTATGTTCCTGTAAATTAATTAACAAGTATAGAAGTGAAACATTTTCGTAGATTCCTACTAGAAAGATACTTGACATTCTGTGAATTGTAAGTTATTATCAGGTGGTATGAGGACAAAATGTGTTTGATTTTGGTAGTTTGCCTTTCTACTTATATCTTGATTATTTGGAATAATCTTTCGGTTTATCTTGTATTCAGAATGTTCATGTTAAATCCAGTAACAAATTGAGTTGTAACATTCAAAATGAATAATTACGGTTAAGATTGTTATGTCACTTGTATGCTAAGAAGCATTTTTTACTTTGAAAACTTGTATAGTTTTTGANTGTTATGGTCTACTTGTATTGCTAAGAAGCATTTGTTTTACTTGAAACTTGTATAGTTTTTGATAAGCTGAGTAAGAAACAAAATTGTTTTTTTCAAGTCACGTTAGTGTTCAAAATGTTTTTTCTTCCGCTGCGGCGATTTGTGCTAAGATAACACTGTGGACGATGTTTATTTAGATGTAAAGTTTCCAAATGCCAAGATTTAGCGTTTGTTATAATAAGTGCTTATAAAAAAAAATTATAAGAATAAAATAAAATAAAAATTGCTACTGGTCACTATAATGGGTGAAATACCGCCACCAAGCGCCATCTCAACCAAAGGCATCCCCAACCGCGCGCCAAAGGTGCAATTTTTGCTATCATTTGGTGGTCTACATCACCAAATAGTTTCCTACTTTATACAAACTAGAAGAGTATCCGTTTATAATAACGGGATTTTATAGCGGTAGATAGTTTTAGTGATAAAAAAAGTTTATGTTTATAAACGAAAAATAATAAAAGTTTGAGGATTTAGGGATTAATCATAATGTTTTGAAACCAGGTTCGACCAGGGTAGTTCAACCAGTTGAATCGTTACGGTCGAAAAACGGGTCAATTTAAACCGGGTCAACCCTACAGGTTGGGTAAAAAAATGGGTCAAATCAAACCGGGTCAACCCGCCGGGTTTGAAGCGTCCCGGGTCAACCCGCTTTTCAATATGTATTAATAGTTTCCTTTTGAAACATATGTTTTCAACATTTCTTTTTTTAGTTTCAACTTTTTATTTGCTCATAATTAGTTGTTTCAACATTTACTTCTTAATTTTTTCCACATTTTACTTTCTTGACTTTTCACTTTGACCATTTTTGTTTTATAAATAGTATAGATATACCTCACAATATACCGCACAACCACGCAGACAAAAGAAGTGGGAAACTATTTGGTGGTGTAGCGTGACCATAACACTTGTTTAATGATGGGTTTGATATTGTGTTGAATGGTGATGTGGCGCTGACGTGAAGGTGATGAACTGCTACCGTCTTAATTCAATTTTCATCGGTTAGGGCATATAACAAAGGTAACATGTGATGCTACTTTGTCTTAATTCAATTTCCATCGGTTAGGTCCCAATCAATTGGTAGAGTGTGCAAATCATCTCCCTATAACAAAGCTGTGGAGCAAAAACCGTTTCTTTTACAAACTCAAACAGAGAATGTGTGTGTTCAATATGGTTATGTTTGTTATTATGATGTATCATGTAAAATTGTTGATGTATATGATTACACGTAAAAACAGTATCGGTAACATGTGATGCTACTCTTCTTTCCTCTCAGCATGGAGTCTGCCAAGCGCTTTCGCTTTCTATCCATAGTCATTTGCATTTATACATCAGATGTTCATATTTTGTTTGCTGAAACCTGATATCATGTCAACCATATAATCAACATAGACATCATATAAAACAAACGCACAATTTACAACACCGTTTAAAGTTTGTTGCAAAAACATGTAAGGTCAAATTGTGTTATAAGACGGGTAAGGTGCAGATAACAGATGAGTTCTGTGTACTGTTTAACATGTCAGGACAGTTTGGCCCGACAAACTTTTGTCCAACTTTTATAAATAATTTGTTCATTCAAAATGATTCAAAACTATACTTCTAATAATTTTAAGACTTTTAAATAAAGTTTCAATAGGTGGTATTCAAAAATACATTTGACCAACTTTTGGCCTGTTTTCCTCTTTAGCTGAACACTTTACNAAAAATAATAAAAGTTTGAGGATTTAGGGATTAATCATAATGTTTTGAAACCAGGTTCGACCAGGGTAGTTCAACCAGTTGAATCGTTACGGTCGAAAAACGGGTCAATTTAAACCGGGTCAACCCTACAGGTTGGGTAAAAAATGGGTCAAATTAAACCGGGTCAACCCGCCGGGTTTGAAGCGTCCCGGGTCAACCCGCTTTTCAATATGTATTAATAGTTTCCTTTTGAAACATATGTTTTCAACATTTCTTTTTTTAGTTTCAACTTTTTATTTGCTCATAATTAGTTGTTTCAACATTTACTTCTTAATTTTTTCCACATTTTACTTTCTTGACTTTTCACTTTGACCATTTTTGTTTTATAAATAGTATAGATATACCTCACAATATACCGCACAACCACGCAGACAAAAGAAGTGGGAAACTATTTGGTGGTGTAGCGTGACCATAACACTTGTTTAATGATGGGTTTGATATTGTGTTGAATGGTGATGTGGCGCTGACGTGAAGGTGATGAACTGCTACCGTCTTAATTCAATTTTCATCGGTTAGGGCATATAACAAAGGTAACATGTGATGCTACTTTGTCTTAATTCAATTTCCATCGGTTAGGTCCCAATCAATTGGTAGAGTGTGCAAATCATCTCCCTATAACAAAGCTGTGGAGCAAAAACCGTTTCTTTTACAAACTCAAACAGAAAATGTGTGTGTTCAATATGGTTATGTTTGTTATTATGATGTATCATGTAAAATTGTTGATGTATATGATTACACGTAAAAACAGTATCGGTAACATGTGATGCTACTCTTCTTTCCTCTCAGCATGGAGTCTGCCAAGCGCTTTCGCTTTCTATCCATAGTCATTTGCATTTATACATCAGATGTTCATATTTTGTTTGCTGAAACCTGATATCATGTCAACCATATAATCAACATAGACATCATATAAAACAAACGCACAATTTACAACACCTTTTAAAGTTTGTTGCAAAAACATGTAAGGTCAAATTGTGTTATAAGACGGGTAAGGTGCAGATAACAGATGAGTTCTGTGTACTGTTTAACATGTCAGGACAGTTTGGCCCGACAAACTTTTGTCCAACTTTTATAAATAATTTGTTCATTCAAAATGATTCAAAACTATACTTCTAATAATTTTAAGACTTTTAAATAAAGTTTCAGTAGGTGGTATTCAAAAATACATTTGACCAACTTTTGGCCTGTTTTCCTCTTTAGCTGAACACTTTACCCATTCGACCAGGTAGAGATGAAACATAACCACATCGACCCAATTATAAGTAAATGAAAACTGCTGGGATAGAAAATAACATACCTCTAGATTCTTTAGCATATGTTAGCAAACCCCTCTCTCTAGTAGCTTCACATCATCATTTTTGCTTGTATAATGAATTAAAAGATTGTTTCAACTATGTCACGTATACTACACTATTCGTCAACTTTTAAGGTCACATTAGCCATTTCCCTCTCGTATTGATCGTCTAGTATATTCATCATATTATCGGGCGGGCATCTATCAGCAGGATTCGACCCCGATACTTGACAAAAACACTCGGGCCAAGAATTTGTATAAAAAGACTCGGGAGACACTCGTTTATGCGGGCCACCGAAGTTTGTTTTCATCATCACACTTCTAACTGCCTCCTCAAACCCATCAGCTTGACCCTCTTCACGTTTTATAAAAATTGGAGCAAGACCTTTTCGATCGGGCCGAATATTGGTCCGGAAACCATAGTAGAGTCGGTGGCCTAAAAGGTTATTGGCGAAGTTGCTTGGACCATCATACGTTGGCATGAAAATGTCTGATAAAAGGCAAACCATGTAATCAACAGCTGACCCTACTAAGCCTTGTGTGTTATCGGTTAATTCACTAGATGAGTCTACAGTGTTGTGGTTCTCGAGTTTCGGAAACATGGATCGAAAAGGCTTCATAAATCGCTCGCCACCAAATAATTCACCGGCTGCAAGGTATATCCGAGTGGAATTTTCAAATCCCATTGCGCGTAAAACAAGACCAACCTGCAAAAGTAGATGCAAAGTGTAGAAAGTTGATATGATGGGCCAGCCAGGCGGGTTGGGTAATGCGTCAAAACGGGTAACTTTTGGTACGGGTGTGATAAGATGGGGTTGACCTGAAACACTTCATGTCTTGACTTATTATGGAAATATAGTGTCATGAAGTCCTCATTCTTGCAAAACGGTTTATTTGCAAAACAAAAGTCAAGATGGATAAATAGGTTTGATCATTCTTAAGTGTACATATTATGAAACATTCTTTTTTTTTTTTTTTCGTTTAGTTATTACACAAATATTCAAAATTCTAGAATCTTTCGTATTAGTAATAGCCCCATCCCACATTGATAAGATAGTGAGAAGTCAAGTGGGCCGCTTATTCCACAATAATTCCCACTACGGTTTTAAGTTGATTTTGAGGTTATTTAACAGGCCAAATATATAGAAAAAAAAAAGAACTTAGAGGTACCTCTTCTGGAGTTAGAGGGCATTTTCCAATAGCCCTTCGTTCACTATACACGAGTTTTTTTTCAGCAAAATTATCCTTTCGGTATTTCTTCAGTACTTTTTGTTCCTGTGGAGAAAATATATCGAAGCACCTGCAATACAAACCATGTAATTTAGCACACTTTTTTTCATATTCTTATAAAGGTAATGAATTGATTATATTATTTCGTTTGTAATATATATCTTTGATAAAAACAATTTACACTATTAAGCATAAAAGAATTAAATTTAGTGACTTTCACCAGTTAAGACTTATGACCTTCTTGAGATAACATAACACGGATCAAGCAAATCATAAGCAAATGGGTCGAAACCACTATTATAGATTCATACAACATAACGGGAAGAAAAATAAAAATAAAAAATTACGACTGGTTGGTAAACTTACCCGGCGAATGACAGCATATCCTTTTCAAACCGAAGATGTATTGACATGAAGTGACCTTGCGAACGAAGCTTAGCAACTATTGAGTGGCTTAACTGCATGATATGTGGCTTAAATCTAAGGGCATGATAGTTGACTCTGCATCTTAAGCGTTGGTATTCAGGATTATCGATCTCTTCAGCTAGCCGATGAGAAAAGGGTGTGAGATAGATGGCACCATGCTCCTTCATTTTCTCCAAAGCAACAGTTGTATACCAACTTACAAGAGCATCTCTAGGGGGGCGAATCTACCAAAAAGAAATTATCTTGTTAACATTATTTTATAAAATATGACCACCTTGAATACGATATTAAGATCATCAATCACCTGAAAATATTTCATCTTTCTTGTCCTTCCATTCTTCCTAATCTCGGGAAGGCTTTCGACAATACGTACATCATACCGCAGCGACTTGATAAAATGATCAACATCATATATACCTTGGAAACCACTATACATGTGCAACAAATCATGTTTGAGTATCTAACTATAGTAACACAGATAGTAATCCCCACCGTAAAATAAAGGCAACAACTTTCTTTTTTACAAACTTAAATATGAAATTACATCTGTTGCTATTAGTAAGGATAACATATTCAGTAGCATTGTTTTCCGTCCAGAAGATTCTTCGATTTTGTCAGTATTATGGGGTATCTGTAAATAGAGAAAGTTGCGTAGAATAGCAACCTACTCTATTTATCAACCAATTTTAGGCAATTTACTTAATTTTCTACACATAATCGCAACTTCTAGTTTCTTCCATTTCAAGATGTTTACTAGAAGTCAAGTAACTCGTGATTAACAGTACAAGTAAACTAAAAAAATGCCGCTATTTCATCTAATTAGCTTCCTGATACAGAAAAAAGAAGTAGGTTGCTATTTTAAAAAAATAAGTATCTTGCCTAAAACGGGAATTGAAAAAAGTAGGTTGTTATCTTATGCTTTTGATATTCATATAAAAATATAAACATGACCAATAGTCAAACATTTTTAATAAAACTATATACAGATACCTGTCGTCATGCCAATAAGAATTTGTATCCAGCTCCGGAAGCACAAGGGTGGCATTCATAATTCGTGCAGCAAGAACCGCGTTACAAATCTACATAAAGTGATATAAGATATACCTCATTAACTTCATAAGAATGCAGTTAGGTCCAATCCAAATTGACTGTTGCTATCGGAATACGTAGCTAGAGGTGGCAAATCGAGACTGGTTGGGGCAAAAGTGGTGATTTCGGGTTAACACTTCTTTTATCCATTTTTTGGGGTCTATAAATAACTTTATAGGATTAATTTTTTATAAAGCAATTTAGGCGGTTTTATGCATATCAAAACAATGTTTTCTTTTAGTCAAGTCTGTTAACTTAAATACTTGACCCGTTAGAGATAAAACATAACCCGGATTGACCCATAAAGTATGTAGACAAACTGGTTGCTGTCTCGCTGAAAATAGCATATTGAACACAAAACCCTTAAATAATGCTTAGTTCTTATCCAAGGTGTGAGAATAATGAACATACCGCAGTCCGCTGCTGATTTAAACCACCATTACAACGAACAACCAGAAACCCATTGCTGTCCTTTGAGGGGGCTAACAAAAACATTTACAATTAGAAATTGGACGATCAATCAACGATAACAAGTTTTGAAAACTGTAGGAAAGTACATTAAGGACAAAAAATAGCACATACGAGGCCAATCAGATCTAGGAGTGGATGATGGTCTCCAACCACCTGAATCGGCAGTATCCCATAGTTTCTCCACACTAATCTGCTTAAAAAGCCGAACTCAAGTTAGATTATGAAATTCTGTTCTCATTAACTGTACAACTATAATCTAACAGAAATTGTTGAGAAACTAATCTACAAGATGACCAATAAAAAGGGGGTGTGGGGAGAAAGTGATTATGTGATATTAATATCAGAATCAGTAAATATGTACTTCTATCTGGTATTTGGTAATCAGTTCCCGTTCAGTTAATAATGCTAGTGGGGGTGTTTGGCATTGCATTTTTGAAGTGGTTGTCCAATCATATTGTCGTCAAGGAGCAGAATAGCAGATAATCATTTCCTAGCGTTTGGTTATCCAAATTTGTGAATGACATAAGTAGTTTCAAATAAACAACAAAAAGTTCACACAGCGTTTTTCAAAAACCAATAAGCAGTTTCAATAAGCAATCCAAACACCTCTTAGTAGTGGACACAACAAACTAGTTCGGATATTCCAACTGTTTTTTACATCAAATCCCAAAATAGTCAAAATAAAATCAAACACTGAAAACAACTAATTTCAAAGTTCAAACAGGAATATAACGCATGTCCATTCACTATAAAGCCCATAAGAGCAAGTTCACGTAGTGCTCAGAGATACGAATAAAAGCATATAGGAAAGGGAGCATACAAAAGCATATAAGCATAAGGGCATGGGAAACATAAAAGCATAAGGGCATGGGAAACATAAAAGCATAAGTGCATGCGAGGAAATTGGACCTATGAGAAAGGAAAAAGATTGGGAGACCTAAAACTCTTGACTAATTTTGTGCCTAACTTATGTGTCATTAGCTTATTGAGTTGTGAATAAGTGGACTGCAACCAATGAAGTATTGCCACACAGATTTAGGCATGAAGTTTAGGTCTCCAAATCATTTCTCCTATGAGAAAATATAATTCTATGTCCTAAGGATGCAGCGAAGTGCGTACATGGATATAGCTATGTGGTTCTTATGTACATTGTGAAGCTACTACAATCGCCTAAAAAGCATACAGGAAACTAGTTATGAATCTCTATACCTAAAACGCGGGGAAAAATATGTCAAATGGAACTACCAAAATCATGTAAGAAAGCTAAACGCAAGGGCAGATATGTACCAAGGCTACTAAAAATCACCTAGAAAGCCTAAAAACAATACTCATTTCGCCAAACTAACACATGCCAATATGCCATAAAACACAATACAAGCATATATATACTAGACAGTAAAAAAAAGTTAATTCTCATGGAATTTAACCTCAGATGGGGATTCTGTTGATGAGTAACTAATCTTGGTGGCGTAAAAATAGAAGTAAATGATCAAAACACCAACTAAAATAATAACCGCCACTTTATATCTTCCAAACAACCCCTTAACTTGCTTCTTTAACTGATGTCTATTATAATTTGATCTTTTAAACATCATTCCTTCACCATACCTGATAAGATTTAAAACCCATTATTATTTTCAAAAACCCATTTCATAAATACCAAAAAAAATTGAAAAAAAAAAATGAAAATGATTTTTTAAAGAAAATTAATTACTTTGTCATTTCTTCACCATATCTAAAAAGATTTAAAACCCATTATTATTTTCAAAAACCCATTTCATAAATACTAAAAAAAAATGAAAATTTTTTTAAAAGAAAATTAATTACTTTGTCATTTTAAGATTAATTAGTTACCTTCTCATTTTAAGAGGTACCCAGATCTGAAGTGATGGTTAAATGGGTGTTTTTTAATGAAGAATTTAATAAGATTTAGGTGAGAATAATATGACTTTGGGTTATAAAATTGGGAAGATGATTATGTGTCAAGATTTTAGCATGTGTGAGTCATTTGTCAGTAGTTCGGTCACTATCGAGTTAACTAGTAGTAACATGAGAAGCTTATGAAAATTGAACACTTGGAAGTAAAGTAATGATATTTATGGTATTCTTTTCTCAAAGTATTTTAACGGTACTATAAAACGACGGTGTACAACGATAAGTAATTATATTTATTACATTGTAATTTTTGTTCGACTTTTGATACAAATCGTGTGGTTTTTTTAAATACAAAATGCGTACTTTTTAAAACTAATATACTATGTATTTTTTTAAAATGGATGTGTGGACACTAAAATCTTTGTGTTATGACATTTATAAATGTCAAGATAGAAATATTTTAAATGCGCAAATCAATTGGTGGAGCGTGCAAGTCACCTCCCTTTTGAAAAGTTGTTAAGTTTAGAATTCATCAAGTTTATGGTGTATTAAGAGATATTTATAAGTAATTTAAACAAACTACGATAGTTTTTAAAATTTAATATTTCAAAAACGAGCATTCACTCTTTATAAGTAATATATATGTCATTACTCATTACTGTTAGATAAGTAAATTGCCAAAATATGATATTATGAATACATTAACTAACTTATATTTTACCCAGTTAATGTTTACTTTCTCCTATTAACAATACAAAGCATTTTTTTTTTTTTTTTTTTTTTTTTTAATTTTAAAAGTGCAGACGCGGTCGTTGAGAACTTTAGTGCGCAATCATCTTCGACCCGCATATACACTTTTAAAATTTATATGTTCTCATATCATGAGCCATAATTTATAATTGCACACCGAAAAGTGCTTACACTTTCAAAGTTGCAAGAACTCTACAAACCATAGTAGTTGCCAAAAGTTAATTTTACATAATCAAGTAGATTTTAAACACAAGTTTATTTAACAAAATTGTTTAGCAGGTATAAGACCATGAAATGAGAAAATCCGACTCCTCTTCATACGACAATGATATCAGAACATGCTAAAAGAATCATGTCTAAGCCATAAGTCATCAAGACAAGACTCAACAATTTTTCATGTTCACACATTTAGCCATGTCTTGATTCTATCATGCCAACATATTTAATGGTGCGTGAAAATCCAAATGCAGTCTTCTTTGAGAATTTGTTTCAACATTTACCTCGCTCATTCAAATATTGAATAAGTTGATTTTAACTTTTAGCGGAATAAATCAAAGAGTTTTATCGGTAGTCCATTAACAACATTGATATACCGATTCATGTTGCACGCATATATACACATGTATCTTTTGGAATTTCGTATGTAAAATTGCATATTTGTGACACAAATAGAGAAACAACCCTGTCTTTCTTCTATCTATCAAAACAACACACATAATCGTTTTTATCTATTGATTTGTCAAATAATTTTCATTATTTTGTTTTATGAATACAATATGAAAAAAAAAAAAAAAAAAAAAAAAAAAAACACCCTCCAAGGACCATGCTTAAAGTATACAGACATGCATTACTTATTTGTATTTTTAATAATAATTGTTCACTTCCTTCGTTTAACCTCTCTTAACTAACGTTATTTACCAGCAGTCAGCGTGTTTTTATTTCTTAAACATGGATCTATGTTGAATAATCATTTAACGGGGCTACTGGGGCTTAGGTCTCTCTCTTGGGTGGGGCATCAAATACATATATCTTTAACGATTAATCAATTTCTGAACTCTCACCAATTCCTCATGAACTTATCAGGATCTTTTGGCTCAACTTTATCCCAGTTGTACTAGGGATCTACCCATTTTCACCTTAAATTGGTTAAAATATTTGAATTATCTTATTTTTCGTGGATGATTAGACCAAATAACTAAATGCATATGGATGATTGATACTCTGCACATTATCATTTAACTGTCGCAATTCTTTTTTTGATAGCGGGTCACCCTAACAGTAAAACTCTAAAACAATACACAATATCACTATAACTAGATATGAAATAAGTAAGATGTAAGACAATCATACCTCTAACCACCAATCAGCAGTGACAAAAGTTGTCATTTCTTAATATTTCTTTCTTAACGGGTGTTTGTTTAAGCTTATATAGTGGGCTTATGTGGTTTTCGGCTTATATTCATAAGTTTAATTTTTGTTACTTATTTTAAGACTTTTATATAAGCTTATTACATCAAAATAAAGTTATATAAAGTCGAAAAGTTTTAAAATAAATCATAAAAATGAGCTTATGAAATGTAAGACGAAAACCACATAAGTCCACCTATATAAACCGAAACAAGCACTTCTTTAGTATATAAATATTAAGCAATAAGAATGGAGCAAGACCGACCATAGGTCAGTTGATACAGCGGAGGACCATAGCTTCGTCTTAAAATAGTTGTTCACTGACAAAAAATACACAGTTTAAGGAAAACATAATATTATTATTGCTTTCTTCTTACTTTTTGCAGAATGACAATTTTGCCCTTAACTAATTAATTAATTCATTTTTTAAAGTTTATAATAATAACTTCTAGTAAAGGTAATATTAAACCGGATTAAAATCTCTTTTTCAGTTTTAGCAGTAGACAATTAATTTGGAACGACCGAAAAAAAACATGTATAAGTTTGGGACGGAAGGAGTATATATAAAGATTAGTAACCAATAAGTAAACACAAGCCGACCATAGCTCAGTTGGTAGAGCGGAGGACTGTAGTTGTAAAACAGATATCCTTAGGTCACTGGTTCGAATCCGGTTGGTCGGATCATCCCTTTTTTTTTTTTTTCATTTTATATAAATTTTTTTTTTTTNATATATATATATATATATATATATATATATATATATATATATATATATAATGTGATGATCATATTATTATGTTTAACTGAATTTGTTCTCATTACTTGTTTAGGTTATATATAATGTGATGATCATAGTATTTGATTGCTTACATTGTCATCTTTAGAGATTCGGTTGGTCGAAAATGTGCTGATATGTTGTCGTTTAGTTAATTCGGTATCCGGAAATGGTTAACCGTGGCGCGTTATGTTGTAGTTTTATGTATTTGGTATCTGGAATGAATCTAATACAAAGATTTGCTTTTGATATATGTACGGTAGACGAATTAAGTAGTTAATGATCTGGAAGCTATACTTTGCGTGTTTTATATTCTATTTGATTACTTACATTGTCATCTTTAGAGATTCGGTTGGTCGAAAACGTGTTGATATGTTGTCGTTTAGTTAATTCGGTATCCGGAAATGGTTAACCGTGGCGCGTTATGTTTTCGTTTTATGTATTTGGTATCTGGAATGAATCTAATACAAAGATTTGCTTTTGTTTTGGATACTTGTACCGTAGACGGATAAAGTAGTTGATTTCTGGAAACTATAGTTTGGGGATGTTTGTTTCAGCTTATATACATATTTTGAAACCTTTCGGCTTATATAAGCTATATATTATGTCATAATAAACTTATATAAGCCGAAAAGTTCAAAATAAGCCACAAAAAGTGAGCTTATGAAACATGAGCCGAAAACCAAATAAGCCATAAGCCGCCTATATAAGCAGAAACAAACACCGCCTGTGTGTGTTTATATGTTGTCGTTTTATTTATTTGGTGTCTGATCACTCCATGAGATCGAGTTGCTGAAGACGGATTAATGGTTCAATGATCGATAAATGATACTTTCAGGACTTAGGCGTTTGTTTTGTTTGTTACTCATTAGGGGGGATTACTGAATGTAGTTGGAAAAATTTGAGATACGTGACTAGTATTTGATTGCTAACGTTGATCTTTCGGCTTTCAATAACAAACGGTTGCTCGAAAAGATGATAAATGTGTTGATATGTTTTCGTTTGATAAGTATGGTATCTGGAAACGGAAAGAGTTGCTTAAGATTTAAGTATGGTGGTTGATGATAGATAGACATAGTCTAGGGAAACGAACTTTGTGTGTTGATACGTTGTCGTTTGATATATTTGGTATCTGGAATCACGAGTTGCTGCAAACTTTATTAGTTTATTTATGGAAACGATAACTTTGATCGATAATTTATGCATTTTTTTTTAAAGTTTGTTAGTCATAAGGATATCGTGACATAAGTGGACTAATGTTTGTTTTTGGTATTTACTCAGAGAGTTGGTGTCGTTTTATATCATGTTTGTGGTTATTGACTTGTTGCGTTGTTGTACAGGGGAGCTCTGTGAGGTTGTATTTGACTTGCATACGAAACACTCTAGAGGCTGCCATGTGTTTGCAGGTACATGGTCTTATTGTATACGCAGTAGGTTAGATTAACGAGGCTAGTTTGTATCAAGATGTAGTCTACATGTCAAAAATCCAATAACAAACAGGGTTCATGTCCTTGTGGAATCGGTATATAATTTCGGTTGCAGAAGCAAAATAACGTTAAAAAAACTAGTATTTGGGATTTATCAACTGGGTACATTATTAGTTTTTGATTAGTGTATCACAGCTGATATCCTTACAGATTAGGCCAACTTAAGGTTTAAGCAGTACTACTTTGAGGTCGTAACGCGTACATTTCTCTCTAACGGGTTATATGCTTCTTGCAGAACTTTCCTTGTCAAGAAGTTGAAAGACATAACAAACCCGAAGTTGAGATGAAGTAAGTCGCAGATACATGAATTAGCCTTTTGATGCTCGTTTTGTTACTTTTGATATCCATTACCTTTTGTACGTTCTAATGTTTTGTCATCCATTTCAGGACTAGCCCGGAACTTTTGCTCAATCCTGTAAGAACAGATTCTTAGTACTTTATATGATGTACCTAGCAATGTTTCTCCGGTTAGGCTAAAATTAGTTTGTGATACTGATCCAAGAGGATAAAATTAGGGTAGAGCTGCCAATCTTTTAGCACTAATACTCGCTGATAAAGTTGATACCATAAATGCAATACTTGGAGTTATTTGTCTTCTTGAAACATTGTATATGGCTTTCACAGAAACAAGATCTTCTTGCAAAAATGTAAAAAAAGAAAAGAAGAACGTTGAATTTTAAAATCGCTGTTAGTGATCATGGCCCCGTCGGTGCTATGATGCCTTTTATCCCCTTGGTTTTGTTTTTCCAGTTGATTACTATTATCCTTATTTTGATCATCATTTTAATGTTGGTACTTTCATTTCAGGTCGTGATTTGTCGAAATGAGGCTGAAAAATGTCTGATTGAGACCTCTATCAATTCACTGCGCATAAGTCTCAAGGTAATTGCAGTAGATGTGTAATCAGTTGTCTATTTTGCGTGACATAGCTTTTGTTGCTCACGTAGTCTTGAGAACTTATAGCTCCTAACCTACTACACTCCTTTGGGTAAAAGATTTAAAACTTGCAAACAAACTTCTAGAATTAGATGCTCCCTCTTTCCCGCTGATATTATAGCAGTATCTGTTTAAAGAGTAAGTTATTCTCAAGTAATGACGCTATAAGGAAATCATGTAGATCCAAATTAGTATAAATGATACTTAGGTAATGAGGACAGACTACGTAGTGGTAACTGTAAATTTTCGCAACATTTACATCACAAAAAGGACTCAGTATTTTTAGTATTGCTAGTCGTACCACACACTAATAACTGCAGGAATAAAATGTCATGGTTTAGTACTTATCTGGTTCACTTATTTGCTTACATCTGCAGTAATGGCTAGAATTCTTATTTTGTCTTGTGGGTTCTGTATCTGTCTATACATGATAGGAAGTGTGCTGACATCGGCTATAGGTTAAAATGTAGAAATAGTTGGTAAGAGTTGGAAATCGACATCATATTCGTCTTTGATGTCACATGTCACTGTGCAGTTGGATATTTTCAAAGTTATCATATTCGTCTTTGATGTCACATGTCACTGTGCAGTTGGATATTTTCAAAGTTGTGACGCGTTCTATAGTTTAATTTAGACTCAACACCTAACATATTGTAGCTGCCATAACATCCCACTTGGTTACAATGATCAGTCAAAACAACATAACTTCATAAACCGTACTAGAGTTTGTAGCGTTTCTTTTTTTCAGCCATTCAACACTTTCTTCCATGTTTCTTAGTTAAACATCTTATTTGTAATATCCAGTAACTTATCAATTCTCATTTCTTGGTTCGTATATAGGTAAAGCAGGCAGACGAGCTTGAAAACATCTTAACTAAAAAGTTCCTTAGATTCTTGTCAATGAGGGCAGAAGCTTTTCAAGTCTTGCGAAGAAAACCAGTACAGGTGTGTAATGCCTTTTGGGCAATGAGCTAATCCTATTTTCTTGTTAAAATTTCTTACAAAAGCGATAGGAAATAGTGCTGCAACCTGATTACAGTAATGTTCTTATGAATTTTTGGACGAGTATTACTTGAAGGATATTAATTGATGGTTAGTGCGTCTTTTACTGTTATTGTATATCTAAGCAAATGGTAAAATGGCATGGAACATGCACGTTCTTGCCACGCTCAAAAAACTTAATAGGATACATACTTGAGTGATCTTTTAAGTTTCAATAGTTGTGCGGCCTCCTTATACTTTATTTCAAAATAGAGAAATGATAAATGGACCTAAAAGTGAACCTAATTGTAGACCTAAAAGCATGTGGCATTATCCTGACGGGTTGTAAAATAAGTGGGTCCCTGTCTGTAACCATCAGGATGATGCCACGTGTTTTTAGGTCCACAATTAGGTCTATTTTTAGGTCCATGTATCATTTCTCTTCAAAATAAACTAACACTAATATAGACTTGGCAAGCTTGACCGATATAGACTTGGCTTAATTAGGCTTGCAAGCTGCACCAGGCTTGACCTTGGGCTGGACTGTCAAGAAAGTCGGCATGGCTTGAGCTTGTCCAGATTCTTAGTGACTTAGATCATCTATCTACATCCTAAAGTTTTGCATATGTGTTTTTTTACTTTTACTGATAACATACCTGTAGTNATCCTGACGGGTTGTAAAATAAGTGGGTCCCTGTCTGTAACCATCAGGATGATGCCACGTGTTTTTAGGTCCACAATTAGGTCTATTTTTAGGTCCATGTATCATTTCTCTTCAAAATAAACTAACACTAATATAGACTTGGCAAGCTTGACCGATATAGACTTGGCTTAATTAGGCTTGCAAGCTGCACCAGGCTTGACCTTGGGCTGGACTGTCAAGAAAGTCGGCATGGCTTGAGCTTGTCCAGATTCTTAGTGACTTAGATCATCTATCTACATCCTAAAGTTTTGCATATGTGTTTTTTTACTTTTACTGATAACATACCTGTAGTAATGCTAGTTTTTTTTTTTTTTTTTGTCAGAACAACAACCTTTTATGTTATATTATTATCTTTTATGTTTCGGAAAATGCATTTTGTAACGATATTTTTCTTGTTTCCTTTTCAGGGTTATGATATCAGTTTTCTCATAACTAATTACCACTGTGAAGAGATGCAGAAGCATAAGCTTATCGACTTCATTGTGCAATTCATGGAAGTAAGATTTTGTTTTGCGTTACTTTTTGTCTTTTTACTTCATCATACTCTGATTTCCATGGTATTAAAAGAAACGTGACTTGTTTGCATCAAGGCAAATTGGTGGTGGGGTCGGGTGAGCTATGTAACAGGTCGGGAAAATGGGTCGGTTTGACATGAAACACACATTGCCTAAAGTTTTGTTAAATATGATATATAAATATGTGTTAAGTATGCTTATTACAATCATTTTCGTTTTAAGTATGAATAAACTTTTACGGTGATTTTTTACTTCTCTGGAAGAAAAATCAAGGCTGCTGGCTGCCCATTGTGTAGGTCGCAATTCGCATTAATACTGGTTCTGTTTACTCAAAACTAATACTCTATGATCTTGCAATTTCATTTACAGGATATCGATAAAGAGATAAGTGAACTGAAATTGTCTATGAACACAAGAGGAAGATTAGTGGCAACTGAATTTCTGAAGCAGTTCATCTAAATTTCTCCGATTTGTATTTGAGCCGAATCAGATCTCCTTGAGCTTGTACATCGAGTTGTTTTGTTTGTCAGATGTGCCATCTCTCAGTTTCTGTAGTTGTTATAATATGTTTGGTAGGATCAAAGTCCAATATATGCATACAAGTCTGTTGAATTTGTTGATGACGTTATGCGTTAATGAGCTGATTAACATTGTAGAATCTGAAATACAAGTTTTCTTGTAGCAGAAAGCTTTTTGTTTTTCAACAGAAGTTATTTCGTAGATCCCCTGCTGGGCTCCATTTTGGAGATCTTTTTATCTAATATAGATCTCAGCTTTTCGAAAAAAGAAGTTATTTCGTATATAATCGAACGCTTGTTTAGGTCGTTAAACAGCTAGAATACAGAAACAGATCCAAAAGGTTTTGTCCAGGTACGTTATGGAACTGACTGGTTCTAGACTTGACACAATTCAAGCCGGTTCTTTTATTCAGTAGTTTTTAGTATTCGTCCAGTCTGGTTTTGTGCCACTGTACAACCGCACAAAAGGGTCATTGAAAAAGATTTGCATGTTAGCCGCTAGCTTACATAGCATAGATCACACTCAGTGTATTTGGTGCCAGATTTGTTGCAAGGTAAATTTGTTTTATAAAAAGGGTCCAATTACGAATGGAAGGTGATTTGCTCACCAATTAATAAGTACAGCACATACAACGACTTCATTGACACCCGTTTGTCAAGCAATCCCCCAATTGACATGCATCGGTTTGAAACATTGTCGATCAATTTTCATCACTTCATGAATATCATTTACAAGTGATTAAATGCATTGAATAAATAAAATCAACTCATCAGTTGTGAGCCAACAAACTGCACATAATTGAGTAACAAACAGGCCACAACTGTAGCAAAAGATAGCTAGTGGATTTGCTTATCCAGTTTGAAATTGTGATGACCAACTGGTTAAGTGTTAAACAAAATACGATATTTTAAAATTACCAGAATGATCAAAATAAATACCGTGCAGCTACTCGGAAACTGATAAGCCAAAACTTGTTACTTAACTAAA
This sequence comes from Artemisia annua, assembly GCA_014162995.1. Lineage (NCBI taxonomy): Eukaryota > Viridiplantae > Streptophyta > Magnoliopsida > Asterales > Asteraceae > Artemisia > Artemisia annua. The sequence goes on along the minus strand of LBNU01026876.1, from coordinate 9,727 downwards.
AATCAGATATCCAAAATCAATTTTCATAAATATGGGAACCAAGAAGAAAGCAATAACAGTCTAAACCACTTCGACAGGTTTGGGTCGATTTACACAACCCTATCGCTACCTATGTATGATCAAACTGTACATGCTTAACAATAAACCTACATTGCTTTCTCCCGATTATATATCTAAATCAAAATTGAGACCATCATAGAACTTGTGAATGAAACCTAACATAACAGCGGAGCTGTATATATATGATACAAAGCAAATCTTCTTTCCAAAACTTGTATCTCAATATTCAAAACCACTCACTGAGAGGATCGAAATCCCATCATATGCTTCTCCGTTACTGGGACTTTGGTTTTTGGATTTTCACATACGGGAAGAACCCCATGAAATGTGCAATTCTTGGATTCCATCCTCGTTGCTGAGCCCGACAGAACATCAAAAACTGATTTGCAAAATACGAGTTAAAAGCCATGAACGAGTGCCATAAAGCATGGCCTTGTGGGTTAAAGTACCAACGAGAAATTTTGTTGCAGAAGAGACGATCACCAAGCCAACACAAAAGCCCTAGAAACAATGTGAGGACATATAATTTTGCCAGCCGTTTGGCTGGTTTATCTTGTGTGAGGATGTAGTACTTGTACATCCTCGGGATGCAAAGAAGACAAAGCATTATGTAGTGAAGCTTGAAACCAATATCGAAACGGATCTGAGAGTGGAAGACGGCGAAAACTGCACCATAGAGGAATAAGAAGGTGGGCATGGTGCTTTTGTAATGCCAATCTGGTGAGTAGAGGATGTAGATGTATAAAAGCATTTCCCACACCATTGGTGTCTCGTCACCTTGCTGCTGCCTGAAAGTAAAGAGTTTCAGTTAAAAACAGATCACAATCAACATAATTAAATGCTAAAAGCAGAATCGACGGGCTGTCAGGATAATCCTATAACCACCATATTATACATGTGGAAATTTCGACCCATTTACTTATGAATGGGTCGGTTTGGGTTGAAACCCAAACTGTACTTTTAATGCATAATACAACCTAATAATTTTGTTCCTATTCAAATAAACTGGATTATTATCAAAATAATATAACCTGTGTAATCATACTTCACGCACAATAAAATTTTTTAGAAAGTTAGAATTGTTTTGGAATAAAAAGTGACTCGAGGTAGTGAACCAAATCTGACCCGTCCCAAAAACTACTTGTTTTGAACCATTACCCAATCCATGCAACTTCCCACCTCTATAAGTGAGACTCGATACAGCCAATAAGCACTAAAAATGCACGACTAAAAGATTTCTCTGGCCTAGTTATAAAACCTGTAACTAGTACTACTATTCTGATTCTAGTATCCCACTTATTAATAACTACAGTGTGCTGTCAAAGGTAGTTTAATTATAGTTATAAAATTTGTATCTTCTACATTACAGTTTTTTACATGCATGACTGCATATAGAGGATCTTTTCCGTTTGGGGATGATGCAAAGCTATATTTCAAATTAGCAGCTTCAATATAAGGTACCATAAATACTTACAGCCGTTGCAATGTGGCATGGAACAGCATGCTTCCAATAGAAAGTATCATATTTGAGATATGGAGTATGCTAAATCTTTTCTCAAATCTCTGGCTCAAGGCGATCACCAGGCCAACAAGTGCTAAAACGATGCTTGGGATGTTTGAAATGGTGTTATAGAACTCAGCAATATAAGAAGAGTGGACGTAATTCTGTTCACACCACTCTGTGGTCGAAGTAACAGGGCCCCAAAAACTTGATGTTGCAAATGCCATGTCCGATTAGATGCTCTAAGCGTACACGGGATTATATCACAATGTAAATGATATTAAATGTTGGGTCTGACCACTGCTACTGCCTGCAACATGCGAGGAAAATAATGTGAATACTTCATTTAATGCATGAATCCAACTTACGGCATTCCATGAATGACGGTGTATGCATGCCATTTAAAAATTAAACAGAGTAGAACAATGTAATAATGAACCACATCATACTAACTAGCATCGCTCACATCCTACTAACTTAACAAAATGGTATACAATGTATCTCATGTGATGAAAGAAACAGAAACCGACTCTTATAGACAAAACGAGCACAAGGCATAAATCCTAAGATAAGAGCAGATTCAGCCCTTACTTTTATCTTCATAAGTCTCTAATAGTCCAGTTTTTAGTGATACTGTAATAGTGAAAAAAAGCAACAGACAGATTGTTGGCCAAAAAATCTGTTATCAAGCCATCTCAACGGCGCTCTTCTATAGTTCAAAGAAAGATATAATGTATGTCTTTTACCCATACTGATTACAGTTTTCACGCAAAACATATCTGAAGTTCGCAGTTAAGACAGATCCTAGCTAGCTTAACTTAAGACGGGACTTTAAGGTGGTAGTAGAGTCGAGCAATACCGATATATCAAATTAGTAAATTGAATTTTCGTCTATATAAACAAACACTTCACCTGTTCAACTCTTGACCACTGCTCACAAGCTAAGAAGAAACGCCTACACTCCCATTTCCGCACCAGGTGTCCTACGTTATTCTTAAGTGCCCCCAAATACAGATTCAAAATCAATACCGGGTGCCTAACCCCAACAATTTGTTCCAACACTTGCATAAATATATAGTCATCAATCATGGGTTTCTCGACCAATATACCCAATGCTTAAATCATAAGGTTAGAAAATGTCCCATCAATTTAGCCAAAAGATTTATCATGCTAGGTAATACTCAAGGATCAGACCTACAATCACGTTCTTATAAACCAATCTTAAAACTATATAGATTTGTAAATACATGCTGCCATAGATCATCTATCATAAACGCTAGCCTTTCAAACTTTTTTTATCCACAACTTACAAGCCTAAACCTAAATATTAGTAATTTAGTATATTACTACTGCATATAATCAAAACGCAAGTAATCGTGACTTTGTGCAAAGCATATCCAAACCAAACCAAACCACCGGATAGTAATTCAAAATATACGCAATCTCTACAATCTTAAATCTCTCAACTTAGCAGTTCTATAGTTAGGGGGTGTTTGTTTAAGCTTATATGTGGCTTATTAGCTTATTCGTTTTTCGGCTTATATTTCATATAAGCCTCTTATTTTGAAACTTGTGGGCTTATAAAGTTTATTATTGTATGATAAACTTATATAAGGCCATAAGTTTCAAAATAAGCTAAAAAATTGGGGCTTATAAGCATGGGCGGAGATACAAGGGGGACACAAGGGGCAGGTGCTCCCCTAGCGAAAAAAAATGTAGAGTAAATTTTCGAAAATATTTGGCTTTTTTCGTAATTTGCCCCACTTATGTACCAATTTATAGTGTAGTTTCTAAAATTTATCAAAGTGTGCCCCCTCGACAAAAAATTTCTGGCTCCGCCCCTGCTTATAAGCCGAAATCAAATAAGCTCATACGCCCACATATAAACTTAAACAAACACTCCCTTAACTAGACAAAACCAAAATGTACATAGCTTTTTTTCCTAACGAGCCTCGGTATCGCTCCATACTATCTATAATCGATTACACTTTAACACGGAGATGTAAAATAAAAAATGCTTCTAGACAATAATATCATACTTTCATCGATGAGCCTTAATATCACTAACCGCGCCAAAACTACACTTAAAGAGGCTCGATATCGGTTCGCACAAACCCTAACTTGATCATAATTTCATAAAACTAAAAAATGATCTCATATAAACCCTAAATTCATCAAATACAATTAAATAAATTAAAATAAATAAAAGCTACTCCACAACATGATAATTTAACAGAAGTAACAAACTAAACGTACCGAATCAACAACCATACTATTATCATAAACACTCCTATTTCAAACTTTTTCATCGAATCACTACACACGAGACCCCTAACTTCATCATCATATCAATAGTCACACTTTGGCAACAGAATTTCAACAAATTGCTAAGAAATCTCACAAAACTACACTTATTTCATCAGCAACCGCAACAACACCAAATCACATCTCATCAATTTTTTCAAATGCTACACTACAACAACACCATTTCATCAACGAACCTCAATATGAATAAATCAACGCGCTAGTGCGCTACACTAACGTCATTAACGAACCTCAATATGACTTCACTTATTCCATGAATCCTCACATTCCAAACTTTTATCCTAACGAGCCGCTCCATACTATCTATCATCGATTAAACTTTAACAGATAGATGTAAAATAAAAAATGCTTCTAGACGATAATATCATACTTTCATCAATGATCCTTAATATCACCACACACAAGCCCTAACCTGATCATTATATCACTAATCGCGCCAAAACTACACTTAACGAGGCTCGATATCGCTTCGCTTATTTCATGAATCCTCACATTCCAAACTTTCATCCTAACGAGCCGCTCCATACTATCTATAATCAATTACGCTTTAACACAGAGATGTAAAATAAAAAATGCTTCTAGACGATAATATCATACTTTCATCGATGAGCCTTAATATCACCACACACAAGCCCTAACTTGATCATTATATCACTAAATCGCGCCAAAACTACACTTAACGAGGCTCGATATCGCTTCGCACAAACCCTAACTTGATCATAATTTCATAAAACTAAAAAAATTATCACATATGAACCCTAAATTCATCAAATACAATTAAAAATAAATAAACAAAATCATAATTTCACAAAAGTAACAAATGAGATGTAGAAGGTCGATTAAGTGTCCGTACAGCTAGTGATATTGTGCAATTTGTTTAGACCTAAAAAATATCCGTACGGTTATTAGAGAAAATAAAATAAAATAAAATGTTTAATATGGATTTATTGAATTGTGAGAAAATGAATTTAATTTAAATTGGGGAAAAAGGAAATTTTTGAAAGCGGGTGGGGGCGGTTTTGAAGCGCGTGGGTGGAGTTGGTGTATGCGTGTGCAGTGTTGGTGAACCACAAAACACTTTACACCCGGCGTTATTCGTTATGGTGGGGACGCACCACACGTGAAGGCGTCGGTTAGTGCGAGGAGGCTATCACGGGTAAAGGTGCTCACGGTCTAAAAACCCGGCCGGATCGGACCGAGATCGAGTTAGGCAAACATCTTAGATCGAGATCGGACCGAATTTAATCGGTTCGGTCGGTTCTTCGGTCGATCCGGTCCAGATAGACTAAATGTCTGGTTTGTAAGCCGGACCGAGACTGAAATAATGAAAAACCCTGGATCGAGACCGGACCGTTGGTCCTTCGGTCGGTCCGGTCAGTTTTGTCGGTCAGTCCGGTCGATCCGGTCAGATTGCTCACCCTTAATCACGGGTCGGGAATGGTGCGTGAAATGATTTTTTATTTATTTATTTATTTTAATTGTTTTGGTGAAGTTTTTCATCTAAAGATAAAAAGAAATGATGTTTATTTCTACTTTACATTCGTATTGCTACTTACGCGAGGAAAAACTGACGGTTTAGAAAAGTGGAATACACATGTCACATTTTTATGTGGGTAGTTGAATAAGTAGGCAAAAGATGTAGAAGGATAAAGCAACGCTCAAAGATAAAACAAGAAAAGAAAAGAAAAAAAAGCGAGACCCATTTTTTTTTTCCTTAAGTGTGGATGGAGTATATTATGGGGTATGTTTGTATAAAATGACATTTTTTTTATTTGGTTAGTTATGTGGTTACCACTACGGGTGTCAGGTTGTGAGTTATGTAGTATGATGAAAATGTTATGTGACGCTAGGGGTGAGCAAACGGACCGGATGGACCGGACCGACCGACAAAACCGACCGGACCGGACCGAACCGGACCGGACCGACCACATTCGGTCCGGTCCTCGGTCTAGGATTTTTGGCTAATTCGGTCCGTCGGTCCGGTCCGGACCGACAAAAAACCGAAAAAACATGCCAAATCTTGCCTATTTGGACCGGACCGACCGAAGACCGGACCGGACCGAACCGGACCGGACCGGACCGACGACATTCGGTCTCGGTCTCGGTCCGGGTTTTTACCTTAATTCGGTCTTCGGTCTTCGGTCTTGTCGGTCCGGTCCGGTCCGGTCCGGTCTCGGACCGATGCTCACCCTTATGTGACGCCGAGATGGAGGTGGTGAAAATGTGACCATTACACCCAACCTTAACTGGATGTAATAACAAGACAGCTTTTCACTTTGGTAAAATCACCGCTAGGTACACGCACACGCAGTAATCACCATCACCAAGCGTTTTTATAAATTTATGTATGGATTTATTTTTGTGTCTTGCAACTCACTCGTTAGTCACAACCATCAACGTCTCACCAAAACCATACCATTACACGCGGTAGTAATGTTATAACGTATGACGCGTGGTGGGGAGGACGCATTATCAAAAAAATTTATTATACTATTTGGATACTCGCGTATAACGACGACGATAAATATAGTATATTATAAATATAGTGAATGAATTATTAACTCAACTCTCTCCGCAATTCTTTACCCGCTTATTGAAGTCGTTACACAATACTCTGAATGTCTATGCGTTCGTTGTATGTGTATGTTTAGGTTTCCCGTAACGCCATATTGACATCTTGTATAAAGACCCTCATACTCTTTTACACATGTACAAAGACCCTCACACTCTATCAATCGTTAAACACTCCCTCCATAAATCTATAATTTTGACGAATCAAGTTTATATCGATTCAAGTTAAGGTTAAAGTTAAAAAAAATTAAATCAAAATAAAATAAACCCATTAAAAATACAAAAAACTAACAATTCATGAAACTAGATCAAAACAGATATTGAATTAAAAAGCAACATTTTTAAAAAATATGACGAATTAGATAATAAAAAAAATAAATAAATAGAGTTAAGAATATGTTTTAATTTGAAAATAAAGGTGGATTTTAATTGAGAGGAACAAATATCACTTTAGACAACAATTTGTAAAGAATGAGATGGGCGGTTAAAATAACACCTCCTTATCTTAGTTTTTAATAAGACCCACATCTTAAATGTTTTATGAATGTGTTTGTTAAAAGTAGCGGTGAACAATGGTCACAGGTGTCGCCTCGTAAACAAGCATTGGCAAATTAACTTTCCTAATAAATAGCACAGCTCACCGTTCTTTTGCTAAACAACCATTAAAAATCAAAATGCTCATTATTCCCAACCTAATAAATGCTCATTATAGAGTTAAGAAGATGTTTCAATTTGAAAATATATGTGTATTTTAATTGAGAGGAACAAATATCACTCTAGAATGTTGTTCCCAACCATTTGTAAAGAATGAGATGGACAGTTAAAATAACACATCCTTATTCTAGTTTTTATTAAGACTCACATCTTAAATACTTTATCTTAAACTAGACGAGTACCCGTGCATAGCAACGAGATTTTATAGCGATAGATAGTTTATTGATAAAAAAAAGTTTATAGGTTATAAACGGAAAATAATAAAAGTTTGAAGATTTGGGAATTAAACATAATGTTTTTAAACCCGGTTCGACCCGGGTGGTTCAACCGGTTGAACCGTTCCGGTCGAAAAATGGGTCGATTTAAACCGGGTCAACTTGCTAGGTTGGATCAGAAATGGGTCAAATTAAACCGGGTTAACCCGCCGGGTTTGAAGCATCCCGGGTCAACCAGGTTTGTGTTTTAATTGGTTGTACAATGTGAATAAATCATTGTACTTTTAAGTAATGGATAATGTTTTGAAACCCGGTTCGACCCGGGTGGTTCAACCGGTTGAACCGTTTCGGTCGAAAAATGGGTCGATTTAAACCGGGTCAACTTGCTAGGTTGGGTCGGAAATGGGTCAAATTAAACCGGGTCAACCCGCGCAGGTTTGAAGCGTCCCGGGTCAACCCGGTTTGTATTTTAATTGGTTGTACAATGTGAATAAATCATTGTACTTTTAAGTAATG
>LBNU01026875.1:132739-144866 GCA_014162995.1 Artemisia annua | reverse complement strand
CATTGTGGCCACTTCTACTACTGAAGCTGAGTATGTGGCTGCTGCAAATTGTTGTGGTCAGGTACTATGGATTCAAAATCAAATGCTAGATTATGGTCTAAACTTCATGAATACTAAAATATTTATTGATAATGAAAGCACCATATGCATTGTTAAAAATCCAGTATACCACTCTAGGACCAAACACATAGAAATCAGGCATCCTTTTATTAGAGATTGTTTTGAAAAGAACCTCATTAAAGTGGAAAAGATTCACACTGATTTCAATGTAGCTGATTTGTTAACAAAGGCATTTGATGGACCAAGGTTTAACTACTTGGTGGTAAATTTTGGAATGATGAACCTATAGCTACATTTAAGGGGAGGTTATACGTAAAGTGTGTAATTGGTTGGAAGTTTAAGTGATAGTTAAAACTGGTCACTTAGAATTAATACGGGTAGCTTAGTTGGTGTTAATTCTGGCTGTATATATATGTTTGGTTTCTACTAATAATTTCAAGTTTTCAAAGACTCACACATTAGTACAAGTTGTCTTTTTAATCTTGGGATGTAAATTTGGATAAAATGTTTAATCGCTTGTTAAGTCTGGTGAGAAAATTTTTAAGTATGGTTGACTATTTTTAAGTCTGGGAGTGTTAATCTGCAATTAATACTTTACCGTTGTGACTGATCACCCGCATAATGATTTTACTATTCAATCTAACCGTTATCAAACAAACTGGGTATATAAATGAATAAAATTGATTTACTTTTCATCTTTATTCATTATTTCCAAATAAGTAAAAAGTCTTTCAAAAGGTCAACCATACTCTGTTTACCACCAGTACAAATCTCATCTCACCAGTACTTACATGGCTTTGCTTGCGTATAGTGCTCGACATAATCAACTGGGTTACTTAAAGAAGTCATCAAAAAGTCAAGGTTTTGATCAAATACTTACCTTATTAAATCATTCTTATATAAGGTATGCTTTGACTTGTAATCCCACTCTTTATGATTCCTTGGTCAAACAGTTTTGGCACACTGCTATTGTTGAAACTCTTCAAAATGAAATCAAAAAACTAAGGGCAACCATTGATAATGTTGCTTATATTGCCACTGAAGCAACTATTCGAGAATGTCTTCATTTAAATGATGGTTTAGGGGACTTTAAGTTACCACCATAAATTTCTTATTGAAGGTATGAAACATATTGGATATCCCATTGGTACAAACCTTAAATTCTTAAAACGAAATCTTTCACCCCAATGGAGATTCCTAGTACACCATTTGCTTCAATGTTTAAGTTCTAAAAGTGGAGGATGGGATCAATTTGATACAAAAATTGCTTCTGCCATGATCTGTCTTGCTCTTGGAAGAACTTTCAATTTTTCTAAATTGATTTTTACTGGAATGGTGGCTAATGTGGATAATCAACATAAGTTTTTGATGTACCCTCGTTTTATACAGATGGTTTTAAATATTGAGACAGTAAACAAAACTATTTATCCTGTAAAACGTCTCAAAGCAAAGGTTTTTGGCAATATGAAAAGTGGATTTACAGGGGATGAAACGCCATTATCTGTGGCTATGTTGTTTGCTTCTTCTAACCCTTGTGCAGGTTCTTTAAGGCCATCTGATGCTCAGTTTGCTCCCGTGCATACTCTTGACCTCAGTTCCTCTGCATCACATCATTCCACTAATAAAGAGTCTCCCATAATGACTACGGATGATATTCTGAAACTGGTTCCTACACTTCTTGACTGTATTAATAGATTGGAACAACAGCTTACCATGACAAATAAGAAGGTCGAAAAGTTGGAACATGTTTTAGTAAAACTTGGAGTTTCCTTGCCTTTTTCTACAGATGCAGAATCTGAAAATTCATCCAAACAAGGGGTATTGGTCACAAACAGCTGAAAGAGAATCCGTGGAAGAAACAGATTCAGAAGAAACAGCTGTTAGTTCTCCTAGACTTGAAGATGCAGAGCTGATCATTAACCTAAGTAAAAGTCAAAAACAAAGAAAAATGTTAAGGGAAAGAGTTGGACAAAGAGACAATTAAGTCTAGTTCAATGAATAAGTCTGCTCAAACCAGCACAGGTCAGAGGGAAGGAAAACAAATTGCTAAATCACTCTCTATACCTAAGAAATCAAAGAAACAGACTAGACAAGAGGAGGCAAGTTATGTTGAGATTGATAAGCTTCTGCAACAAGATGCAAGTCAGACACATTCTCTGAAAAAGTATAGAGTGTTTAAACTTTTTGAACTCTTGACTATGTTTGAATGAATTCTCAGGGTAAATGGATTTTTGAGGAAATAATACTTGGTGGAAGTGCCTTGCACTAACACAACAAATGGTTATCAGTCCACCATGTCTAACCCACATAAGGACTGGCTAATCGAATAGCAAACGACTCTAGGTAAAGATATCTCAAATCCGTTTATGGCTGACAATTTGCCAAAAATTGTATGGTATTCAACTCACCATATCTGTTATAGTGAACAGTTGACTAGCCCACAAGATTATGGCTTATGGTAAAGGCAGTGGAAAACCATAATTGGTAATCAACTCACCAAGATGGTCACTGCATTACATCAAAGAGTTGGCTAGTCCAAAAGCAAAGGGCTTTTGGTAAGGACAAATCAAATCCGTTGATAGCTGATGGTTTGCTAAAAATCATATGGTTATCAATGTACCATAGTGTCAAACTAAAACATTGGCTACTCCAGGAGTGATGGCTATCTGGTAAAGAGACATCAAATCCATTAAATTTTCATAGATTCACCTCTCACAGGAGTTCACACACCTGGAAGTGATGAGAATAGTATGAAACTTTTGTTTTGATGTACATATTGTCAATGTTGCTGCAAAGATCAGATGGTATTAAAGATTTGAAGGTTGCTGCAAAGATCTCAAGGTTCAACAAAAGATGCAGCTCAAAATAATTCCAATGGAGTTTACATTCAAAATCCTCAAAGCATTTCTGAAGAAAGGAACTTGAAGATCATGGAGCATGAAGATCAAGTTAGGGGAGGATTGTTGGGAATTATTTGTAACAGACTTAAAAGTCTGAATAGCTTAGTTAAGTCGGTTAGATAGTTAAGTCTGCCAGTACTAAGTTAAGTCTGGTAAATGATAGTTAAGTCTGTTTATGTTAGTTCAGTTAAGTCTGTTTTGCTGATCAAGTTAGATATCTTAGTAGATATTATAGGAAGGGATATGCACGAGGTTATATATCTTAGGAGAAGATATGCATGCATCTTTTCACACGTTTGTAGAATTAGGGTTTCCTTATAGTATAAAAGGAACCCTACGGCATTGTGTCCTATGCCAAGTTTTCAAGAGATTAATAGAATATAAAGTTAGTAATTCTCTGTGTTGTTCTTACTGCTTGTGTTAATATTCCGCGTTATACATCAATTATACATTGTTTAGAGTTTCTCATATAGATAGTTTGGATTTATTCAAGGTATCTATTGTCTTACAAAGGCTGCTTAAGATCCAAATCTTTGGACCTACATCAAAGTTCGATTAAAAAAGTCAAATTAAACTTATATTTTGAACGGAGGGAGTAATTTATAATCGTGATACAAAATATTTTTGTTCAAAAGTAGAATCATAAATAAAAGAACATAATGCAACATATTACGTATTATATAAGGAGGATTGATACATCCACATACATTTTACAAAAATAAATCCACACAAAGGATGTGGCAACATGTGATTGGTGTGATGAAAGAGAAGAGGGAGAAAGTGTATCAAAATACACCAATCACATGTTGCCACCTCCTCGTGTGGATTTGTATGTGTATTGCAAATTTGTTTGGAATAGCTATCACAGTGAGGAGTTTTGGTTTACAGAATTAATGTGAGGGTCAAAAATGTTTTGGTGTTTTTGGAAATTGAGCCAATTGTTGGTAGAAGCTACTGATACTTAAGTAAATAAAAGAGTAAATTACATAGATGGTCCCTGTGGTTTGCCCAAAGTTTCACCCACAGTCCCTGAAAGTTAAAAGTTGCACGGATAGTCCCTATCTTTGAAAAGAATAACAGTCATGGTCCCTCCACTTAACTGGTGTTAGTGGTTTCCGTTATCTTTTACACGTTAGTCCCTTTTTGTTAAATATCATTGCATCGTTAGTCCTTTATAATAACGGCCGTTTATAATTTGAAGTTTTTCGAATTTTTCTTACGTTTTCATCCGTTTTTATACGTTTTCATGCGTTTTAATCCGTTTTCGTCCGTTTTTATATGATTTCGTCCGTTTTTCTTACGTTTTCATCCGTTCTCATGCGTTTTTATACGTTTTCGCTCGTTTTTCTTACGTTATTGTTTGTTTTCCTACGTTTTCATCCGTTTTTATCCGTTTTTATACGCTTTCGCTTGTTTTTATACGTTTTCCTTTATTTTTCTTACAATTTCATACGTTTGAATCCGTTTTCGTCCATTTTTATCCGTATTCAAGCTTCGTATGACTATGCTCAAAACTTTGATCAAGGATCGGAATGGAGAAATGAGGTTAATATTTTGCCTAGATCATTTTCTGTTCAGTTTTTATCCGTTTTTATAGGTTTTCATCCGGTTTTATTCGTTTTCGTCTATTTTAATCCGTTTTTGTCCGTAAGCCACCACCACCACCAATAAAAAAAATCAATTTTTTTTTCAATTTTTTTTCCTAACAAAATAAAAAAAAATTAGAAAAAATTGAAAAAAAAAATTCGAACAAAAAAATAATTTTTTTTGGAATTTGATTTGTTTTAGAAATTTCGAACAAAAAAAATTTAGAAAATTTTTTTTGAAAAATTTTCGAACAAAAATATTTTTTTTTTGATTTTTTAGAAAAAAAAATGAAAAAATTGGAAAAAAAAAAACAAAATATATTTTTTTATTTTTTTAGAAAATTTTTTTTGGATTTTTTTTTCTAATTTTTTTTTATTTTTATAAAAAAAATTTGGAAAAAATTTAATTTTTTTTATTGGTGGTGGTGGTTGCTTACGGATAAAAATAGACGAAAATGGATAAAATCGGATGAAACCTATAAAAACGGATAAAAATTGAACAGAAAATGATCTAGGCAAAATATCAACCTCGTTTTTCCNATTGAAAAAAAAAATTCGAACAAAAAAATAATTTTTTTTGGAATTTGATTTTTTTTTAGAAATTTCGAACAAAAAAAAATTGAAAAAAAATTTAGAAATTTTTTTTTGAAAAATTTTCGAACAAAAATAATTTTTTTTTGATGTTTTAGAAAAAAAAAATGAAAAAATTGGAAAAAAAAACAAAATATATTTTTTTATTTTTTTAGAAAATTTTTTTGGATTTTTTTTTCTATTTTTTTTTTTATTTTTATAAAAAAAATTTGGAAAAAATTTTAATTTTTTTTATTGGTGGTGGTGGTTGCTTACGGATAAAAATAGACGAAAATGGATAAAATCGGATGAAACCTATAAAAACGGATAAAAATTGAACAGAAAATGATCTAGGCAAAATATCAACCTCGTTTTTCCATTCCGATCCTTAATCAAAGTTTTGAGCATAGTCATACTCATCATACGAAGCTTGGATACGGATAAAAATGGACGAAAACGGATAAAAACGTATGAAAACGTATAAAAACGTGTAAAACGGATTCAAACGTATGAAATTGTAAGAAAAATAAAGGAAAACGTATAAAAACAAACGAAAGCGTATAAAAACNATAAAAAACAAACGAAAGCGTATAAAAATGGATAAAAACGGATGAAAATGTAGGAAAACAAACAATAACGTAAGAAAAACGAGCGAAAACGTATAAAAACGCATGAGAACGGATGAAAACGTAAGAAAAACGGACGAAATCATATAAAAACGGACGAAAACGGATTAAAACGCATGAAAACGTATAAAAACGGATGAAAACGTAAGAAAAATTCGAAAAACTTCAAATTATAAACGGCCGTTATTATAAAGGACTAACGATGCAATGATATTTAACAAAAAGGGACTAACGTATAAAAGATAACGGAAACCACTAACACCAGTTAAGGGGAGGGACCATGAGTGTTATTCTTTTCAAAGATAGGGACTATCCGTGCAACTTTTAACTTTCAGGGACTGTGGGTGAAACTTTGGGCAAACCACAGGGACCATCTATGTAATTTACTCTAAATAAAAGCACAACGCTTAAGGTAAATAACGGTCAACTAACTCCAATACGGAAGTAAATAAGAGCACGTGCAACCTTTTTGCGGCTACATTTGCATCATTAGTATAGAGTAGCATTTGAAAGTTTGTATAATGACTAATGATCTAACAGATTGTTTAAATGGATGTGGGTAAGAATGACGATATGAAATGTAAGCAGCCGCTTGTCAACAGATGTTGGGACTTGTGGTTGGCCATACCTGACTCCATAAATGTTATTTGTATACTTTAGCATCGTTCTCACAAAAAATATAGCTAATAACAAATAGCACACGAAAGTACTTGTTGAGGCCGAATAAATAATAGTATATTTGCACTTAATAAAGAAAATATATAACTTTGCCACCATTCACCGTTATATAACTACCTGTTCTCTATTTTCAACATGCCCAATTTTCTTCACCCGTGTCCACTCGTTTAGTCATCTATTCACAAACATAATAGACAACACATGTTAAAGCTTCGAGAATACTTTAAGTCAATTTTCATGAATTATAAGTAAACAAATTAGTCCTCGAACCATTATATATTTATTTATCTTTAAACTACAATGAACATTTAGCTGCGTACTTGTGTAAATTCTTAGAATAAATACTTCGGTTATAATCCTTTTTTACATTATTTGGTTTGTGGCATTCAACTAAAATCTTTTAATAATAAAATACATGTGCCACTTGGTAGGCGGAGCATCATAATTTATTAAACATATATAAATATAAGCGGGGTAAACAATATGGTTTTTTCTTTTCAACTTATCTAGAATGATCTACTATGCGGTTTAGTTGAGATATCTTTTTCTGAAAAACTTATTACCAAACTGAACCATATATAGAGTGAGTTTACGGGAATGGACTCTTTTTACATACTTTACCAAAATGACCAAAAACCGTCGCAATCAACCCTTTTCATTTTACNTTAGTTGTTGGCTCGAGTTAGTGTCGCATCCTCGGGCAGAGATACCAACCGCGAGCCTCTCCTTAGAGGATAACCCCACTCCTATTCCCGATTCACCTGATATCATTAGAGCTTGTGGTTCCCAAGTGAGGACTTCCCGGTCGGTAACCCAAACCGGTACTACTCTCACTTGGGCTCGCTTAACTACTTAAGCCATTACCACTAGACCACAAGCCCCATGATAAATCTCAAATCTATTAAAGCGTGAACATCCAAAATATGGTAAGAAAAGAAAGTAAAAGCTTTGACATGAAGCCAACTATTCTTTTTATCAAAGTAAACTGATTTCCTTTGCAAAGTCAGTTGCTCTATTTGCATTATTTTATAGGACGGATAAATATCAAGCACAAATGTTAATTATAGATTAAGAACCGATGGATGGTGCTCCACTAAAAAAACATTTCATATGTTAAGCTCGCCCAACACCTCGCCCAACATCAATTCTCATCGCTTTAACACCTCGCCTAAATCACTCCTACATTTAATTCACATTCAACTCGCCCAGAATAGTGCATGATCACGCCCTCAAACTCACCCAGAATACAATACTGATAAAACTCCTTTCTCGCCTCCCCTCTCGCCCCAAACCTCGCCCAGAATCTGATAAAACTTTGACCTTTCTCGCCTCCCATCTCGCCCCAGACCTCGCCCAGATAAAACTTCTACCTTTAATTCGCGTGTATACTCGCCTCTCACCTCGCCTAAACCCTCAGCTCGCCCAACACTCGCCTAGGTTTCGCCCATAATTCTGAATCACATTAGCCTCGCCCAGCACTCGCGTATCACTAGTTTTATACACGTGTATGGTTGGAAAGTAATCTAGTAATAGATCTAACGGATATTATTGAAAAAGTTCATTTTGGATAATCTTGTGTGCGAGGTTTATATCCGTAAAGTAGGTTTATAAACGGTTCATTTAAGTAATTTTTCTGAATCATAACCTTTCACTGATCACCTATGGTATTTACTTATGTTGGTTCCTTATGATTGAGGACCTTAGAACACCGATCACTGTGCCAAGGTGTTGATGCTTCAGTACTCAAAAGGTATCAAACTATATTATACACATGTATTTTGGCAATATAACTATGCAACTGCGAAACCCTTTGCTATTTTACTATTTGGTTTTGTTATGAGGTAACTTGTATGCCACTAATGAAAAGGTATTAAAAGCACTATTACTAATATTAAAGAAATTAACCAATGTACATTAGATTTATTAGACATTGATATGATAATTTCTCTTTTCCACAAAACCCTTGTATATATCGCACCTCCCCCATCAAAAACACATACTGAATTATACTATTACTAAACTGATCATCTGATTTTTTGGGAGGGTAAAGTTGGTATACAACAACCTACTCATGTTCACCTGTTCAGATATGTACTCATACCCCGTTAAACACCCAACTTTCCTAGTACTCAGTCTCCGGCGATCCATATGCATATTCTATATATCTATGACATGCACTGATTATCACTTCAAACGCAACATATTACTTCATCTCGAATACCATAAGGATAAAAAGTTTACCTGTATAGATGACATTCCCAAGTCCATTAGGATCCCATCGTCTCCTGATATGAGAAGCTTCTCATCACCCTCGGATAGTGTTGACCTGAAGCCTTCAATGTTATCCCCATCCCCTATGGTTATATACACTGTGGCGGATAGGTTCTTCACCGGAGAGCATTCCCTATTCAAAATGTTATAAGCAGCATTTGATACATGTTCCTGCATAATAATACACAAAGCATTATATGCACTTATACTCATCCATTTAATAAGTAAACGTATCATTAATTTATAGCTTACCGAGCGTTCATAAGAATGGACATGACCAGCAAACACAAGATCAACTTTGTCTTCTACAAACCATGGCTCAAACATGACTCTCCTGGTCTCACCTTGCATATAATGTAACTATTACTGTTGTACCATGGTGAATGTATTTGAATGATCAGCCATGAGGTTTCGCTTCTGTTCACCTTTGGTAGTTCCTCAAGTAGCCATTGCTATTGTGGTGTATACATGCCTACATAAATCGCAGTATATCATCCATCTATACTCATTTGTTAATAAAAAGTCGAGTGTATGCTGAAGCTTGCTAGATTGAATACCACATTGGTTCTTGGTTTTGTACTTCCTGATGCTTTAAAGGCCGGGGACATGGTATCGATGAAGAAATGGCTTAAATGGCTTGGTTTCCCCCTGCATCAAATTTTTACAATTATATTTGTTGATGAACAAAATACAACAAATTCTTATCTAATAAACGAACTTAAAAATCAATTTTGGTGTTTACTTGTTCATCTACTGGCTTATATGTCAAATTTCTTGCTAGAAGTGTAAAATTGACAATCAGGTCACTTAGAAGTAGTATATACTAAAATGAATGTCTTTTTTTGAGAATGTTGAAACGAATGTGTTGACTATACCAACCACCATTGAGAGTCAGTTGGATAGTATGATAAGTGCTATGGAAGCGCTAAATGGAAGTATAAATAAGCTAGCAAGACGTGGGAAAGGAAGCAGTCATGGTGGTAATAATAGAGGTAATGATCTTACTCCTCGTATTTCATATCATGGTGCCAAAGATTTGGGTGAAAGTTTGTACAATGGGAGTAAGTTGGGTTGTTCAGTGGTTAATAAGAATGATCATGATGTGATTTTGGAGAAGAACAAAGGAAGAAACAGTAGAAATAGTGATGGTGAAATTGATGTATACAAGGTGTTGTATGAAATGTCAAGTATCAAGTTTGAATCCAATGACTTAAGTAAAGTTTATGATAACGATAAAAGTTTGATGCCTTTTTATGAGTATGTTAGCAAGGATGGGAAAAAGGAGGAAATTGAATCATTTGATCATTGATCTTTTAATATGGTGAAGTCGTTGAATGTTGATGTACAAAATCTTATTGGAAAGGAGTTTGAGACTAACAAAGTGGTTGTAGCCCAAAAAGATATTGATTATGATTTTGGAAAAAAGGGTACAGCAGGAAGATATTGAGAGCAATAGAAGTTGACGAGGTCATAAAAGAAAACAATGCGAATGTAGTGATGGATATAGCCATTGGGTGGTTTTATTCTAGTGTCAACTATAACAATATTTGAAAAGAGTGAAATTTCCGTCGAAATGGTGCAAAAAACTACAGGAAATGACATCTTGGGAAATATGAATAAAACAACACTTGGTGAGATGTTTGTTGGTGTTGATGACCAAAGCGGTGGTTTTGAAGTTCAAATGAAAGTTGTTGGATGAATGGAAAGCAGTACATATGGAATAATGGGGAACCATATGGTGGCAGATAAACCATTAGTGGAAAAGTTTGTAAAGAATGGTGTTGAGAAGAATGGAAATGAGTAGAGGTGGCAATTTGTGTCCGAAATAGAAAAAAAATAGCTAATTTTGGCCACTTTGTAAAAGACTTAGGCACATTTAGCCCCCTCCTTATTTTGAAATGGGCATATTTAGCCCATTGAGAAGTTAAATGGGTACTAACGGGAACATATTTTCTCTTAATTAAAGAACATTATAATCGTTTTTAAAGAAAAACTTATATATATAATATATTTAATTTTTTTAATATAAATGAAATATTACGTTTAAAGAATTTATTTCGTCATTTTTGGTCTTCTATAAAGCGATTTGTTTAACTTGTGCCCGTTTGGCCCGTGCCCGTTCTAGCCCGTGCCCGTGCCCGCTCGACCCGCCCGTTTTGCCACCTCTAGAAATGAGGTTCTGAACAGGGAATGTGATGTTGGTGGTATAAAGAAGGAAGAAGGATATGAAGATGATAAAAAGAGCAATTGGGCTTATTGGAAGAAGAGTTATCTCAATACCATTAATCTTAATAGTGAGAGTTCATTTGGTCAAATTGTGAAAAGTGGTGTTCAAAAACCACTAGCTGTTATGTGGGTGTTTGGTTGTACTTTGTTTGATAAAGCTCTTAATGGGCATAAGCAAGTCATTATTGGTGGGAGTTTGTCAGATTTGGGTAAGGATGAGGTTTAGAGACGTGTTGGTTACGAGAATGAAATAGATTCAAGTAATCTATTGGATGAAGGGAAGAGTTTCATGGAGAGTCATTTGGGTAACAAGGATTGTTTGTGTAGTTTAACTGCTGATATGCTGTTATTCATGCATTGTTATGTGATGATAATAGTAATGAGGATGAAGGTAATGATCCTGACCTGATATTATGTCGGAGGGAAATGTGGTTAGATTTTTGGAATGATTGGGCTAAGAAAAGGCTGATTGGTTATACCTGGGGTGTTTGGAAGATTGCTCATTAGGTGGAACTTATAGATGTTCAACAGCTGATCACCCTTAAAGATGGCGATTTCTTTATCAGGGGGCTGGAGGAAACATTGACAAAGATTGCTAGGAATTGTTAGTGGCTGATAAGGAAGGTGTCTAAAGCAAATACACGATGTCCAGAAGATGAAGTATATAGCCTGAGCTTGAAGCTGAAGTTCAATTTGAGATTGAAGTTCATTATTGATAAAGATGGTTGGAAGCTGATGAATACATGCTGATGCAAGTAGTTGATAAAGTGGGGAACATCTATTTTGAACTCAATTCTTGAGTTCAAGAATCTTTTAAAGGGATGGTTTGTTACAAGACAAAAGCAAAAAGAGCTAAATTTCACAGTCCTAGAGTTGAAGGACCAGAAGTATAAATATTTGATTGGTTGTTAGGGCTGTAAATGAACTGAACGTTCAGTGAACATTTCATGAACCGTTCGGTAAAAAGTAGTTCGTTTACGTTTGTTTATCTATTAAATGAGTGAACATGAAAAACATTTTACGTTCGTTTAGTTAAACGAACAAACATGAACAAGAGTCGAGTCTGTTTATTTATGTTCGTGAACGTTCGATTATGCATTAGTTAATGTTCGTTTATGTTCATTCATTTATTTATGTTTGTATACATTATCTTTTAATTGTATAATTTTAAAATTGGTTTGTTAAAAAAAAAAAAAAAAAAAAAAAAAAA
>LBNU01026875.1:120025-131430 GCA_014162995.1 Artemisia annua | reverse complement strand
GGGGGGGGGGGGTGGTTTGAATACTTTTTCCGTTTTTTATTACGTTTTAAGTTTTTTATTCTTTTTGAAAATTGTTAGATTCGAAGTTATGTGATATCAATCAACAATTTGTATGAACACAATAGATATGCACAATGAAAACAATATATGAATGAAAGAAAGATAAAGAAATGGAACGATTAAACCAATACACGGAGATTTATAGTGGTTCGCCTACGATACTCTATCTTTGCCCTACTCCACTCCTTGGGTATCACACTCGAGAGTTCACAATCACTATGTCACCCAACTCCCTTCAGGCGGGGAAAACCATACACCTTCGCTTACACCAGTTTCCGACACTAAGCGGAATGTCGAGTTCTAATCCTAGCAAGAACCAATCTACACAACAATACACAACACTACACGGTCATACGCCTTGTCCACTTGGACTTCCACACAATCCATGTCTACACACAACACTTCACGGACTTTTACCTTGTCCCAATCTAAGAAAGAGAGAATAAATTAAATTAGATGAAAACACAATAAGAAAGGTAAAAAAGATACATGAGAGAGAAACAAAGGTAAAGAAGAATTAAAGGAACAAGAATGAATTACTCATGTATTTGAACTTAGGACCTCACCTCCTCTCATGCATAAATACTTTAGATAAAGGCTAAGCATAATAGACCGCAGATCGGATCGAAATGAGGAATTGGACTAAACCGGAGTGAACATATTTCAGTCAAGTCATCGGTCCAATCTTTTCCTCATATTCGGTCTCGGTCTTACGTAAAACTGATCATTATGTTTTGTTGGACCGGCCGGGACAAACAAATCGAACTGGACCGACCCAGACATGGACTGAACATTTCGGTGTTGTCATCAGTCCGGTGTTTTGGACCAAATTGGTTTCGATCGAATCCAGTCTTGATCCTCGGCCCTACTTATAGACATTCACGCAACCCACCAATCCGTTATTTTGTTGACTTTTTTCTTTTAAACTTTATATCTTAATAATTTTCACCTCACCGAGAGACAAAATAAAAGGTGCTCGTTCCACTTTGCAATTGTTTTATACTACACTATATGAACAATTAAAACTAACAATAATTCAGGTTATGATTGTTCAAATGTATGTTTAGTATAGTATATTAAGAGGTTTTTGCACTGAACAATCATATCTCCCAGTGCAAAAACCCTTTAATATACTATACTAAACATACATTTGAACAATCATAACCTGAATTATTCATGAAAAACCGGAACCGGAACCGAACTGAACCGACAAAAACCAAACCGTACCGACGGCACATCAGTTCGGTTTTGGTTTCAGGTTTTACATGATTTCGGTTTCGGGTCGGTTCGGTCCGGTTCGGCCCAAAACTGACAAAAACATATCAAAATACACTTAGACCGACAAAACCGAACCGAACCGATAAAAACCGAACCGACCCGACGGTCCGTCAGTTCGGTTTTAGTTTCGGTTTTTCATGAATTTCGGTCCTCGGTTTTTTCGGTTCGGGTCAACCGACCCGATGCTCATCCCTAATTGACATCACTATACTGATTATATCGTGATTAATATTCACTAAACTATTTAAAAACTTGCAATTTGGTCACTTGTGTGTCCATGTCATTAAAACATGTTTACACATCACTAATTTTTTAGACACGTCACAAAATTTTGTCCTTGTCATCACATCTAAAACAAGGTTAGTGATTTTTTTTCATATTAAATACAATCTTAATGAATACCAGTCATTAGGACCCGTGCGATGCACAGGACTGTATATAATTGTTGATAGTGTATTTTTTGGCACTTATTCTCGTCATTATATATCTAAGTTTTGATGGTATCACACCTTTTCTAAGTATGTGTTACATTTAAAATAGTTTATTGACATGTATTATTTGGTACTTATTTTCATTATTATATAGTCATAAAGACCCGTGTGTTGCACCTGGTTGTATGTAAGTATTCATAGTGTATTCTTCGGCCCTTATTTTTACTACTCCCTCCGTCCCATAATAAATGTCCAGTTTAAATTTTTTTAGTCTTTATTGTTCAAGTTTGACCCTAAATGTTTTTATTTGTGTTATATAATACTTGATGAAAATTATACCAAATGAAAATACGTTTAAAATCCAATCCATTCATATATTTTTATCAAGTATCATATAACACAAATATAAATATTTATGGTCAAAGTTAATAAGAAAGACTAAAAAAAGTCAAAATGGACGTTTATTATGGGACAGAAGTAGTATTATATAAGTTGTTATAGTAGCACACCTTTTCTAAAATAGTTTATTGACGTGTTATATTGGGTACTTATTTAGGCTCTTTTATTTGATACTTTGAACTTGTGTATGTCATTGGTTTTTTTTTAACCTAAAACGTAAAGTGCAAGGGTTTATTTTGTTATATTTGAAATTTTTCTTTGATTGATGCACATGGGCTGTATAGAAGTTTTCATAGATTTAAAATACGTGCGATGCACATGGGTTGTATAGAAGTTTTCATAGCGCAATATTCGTCATTTATTTTCGTCATTTTATATTTAAGTTGTCATGGTACCACACATTTGCTAAGCTTTATACGTATTTAAAATATTTTATTGAGTTGCACATGGGCTGTATATAAGTTTTTATAGCGTAATCTTCGGCACTTATTTTCATCATTATATATCTAAGTTGTGATAGTATCACATTTCTAAGCATGTCACACACTTAAAATAGTTTATTGAAATTAAAAGAGTATATGTGAAGAGACTTTTTTCAAGATGTTACATTGAAAAGAGTCTCTTCACATGTAATATTTTAATATGTATAAGTTACATAAATTATTTTAAATATGAAACGATGACATTAATGTTGGAGACCTTTTATATTCATCCCCAAGCGATGCACACAGGTTTGGACTGCCTCATGACCCATGCAATGCACACATGTTGGATCTAATTGTTTTTTCGAAATGTTCGGGACTAATTTTCGGTTCATATTTGAAACTCTCATTTTTTGTGATAGACGGACTTCATTGTTCAAATAAATTATATTATTAAAAGCGAATTATAAAACAAATTTCCTTTTTTAAAACATATAACATTAAAGTCATTAGTATATTCAAGAGTATAAATTATAACTCGTATAATAAAAAATCAGATCCAATAATCCAAGTCTGAATCATAAACCCGCTCCATTGTTAAGATGATAGTGTCAAGATATTTTTATTATATACTACCATTTTCAATATGTAACATCGACATAATTTACACGGTCATATCAAATATCAAAATCACGCAATATTCCAAGACGTTTAATTAAGAAAGTGACACTAACATACCGCAAGACAAAAAAACTACATTAAGAGAAAAAACATTAAAACGCACTAACAAAGTATCTATACTATATAAAGCTTGTACCCCTTAATTTAATGTGGAAGTCTATTGTGCAAAAAAGGGTAGTACGGTACAATGTAGTTTAAGCAATATCTTAATTATATGAATTCCACAAATTTACATCCGCATCCTTTAATACATCCTCGGTTATGAAACGTGAAAGAGCTGCAGTTTTGCAACCTTAAAGAATACAAAGTAACATGTAATTACATTCTAATTAAATTTATGATGCATAAATGAGGCATGAAGCCCATTGCCTTTCCAGTAAGTGAGTCCAATAGCAATAGTTAATTTCATATGGCCTACAATTAGTTAAAGACTAAATACACGATTTGGAAAGCCTCACACATTTAATTTCACAAGATGTAATTATGAAAATGAACATGAACCATCACAGCAATTATGAACCGAAGTATTTTAATCCCCTATAAATAGCACAATCCAAACAGGTTCACAGCATACTCTTCCACCGCCACAGCGACCGGAACCGCTGCCAAGATTAACTGTTTCCGCCGCCGACACCACCGAATCTAAATTTAAGAGGTGGTGTTTCGAGCTTAGGTGGTTTCGTTGTCATTTTAGTGGTTCCGATGATGATTTTGTGGCTATTAAAACCAACAAGGATCATATCAATATTACATATCTTTATAAAGAAGAAAAGAAAAGGTTTGTTTTTGGTTCGTTATTAAGTAGTTAGAATAAGAGAATTTTTGTGCAAATGAAACGAAGTAGGAAGGAGGAGGTCTGCGTTTTTAGGAGGTAAAAGGAGGCGTATATTTTTTTGTAACATATTTTAGAAATTACAAAACTCTCTCCAACACTTCCAGAAATAGGGATGGGAAAAATAGATCTCATTTTTTCTTCTCTTTCGTGTTTAAACCGTAACATCTTAGACAAAAAAATCATAACACGAAAAGAAATATCCTCATAGATCTCTAAAGAAGCTTTATTGTTCTTAATATCCGAAAATCTTTAAAGAAAACAACAACAACAACACTGTTGTCATTTTCTTTTTTCGTTCGGTTATAAAATAAAAAGAAAGAAAGACCCACCTGAGACCCATTTGAAAGGATCTTGAAGCCAAGAACTTGAGTCTTTGACGATCATTCGCGGTTTAAAGGTTAAAAAGAAGACGATAATTGTTTAGACTTGGATCCATTTTTTATTACTGTGTTCGGTTTTGATCTAAGCACAAGGGACGGTTTGTGTGTTATGTTATGATTTGTTGAAGAGATGAAATTTTTTAAGGTTGGTGGCTGCGTTTTAGGTAGAAAACTAAAATTTATGAGCTTGCATTATTATTGTGTTTGAAAATTAGGTTTACACTAAATTAGGGCAAAGTTTGTTATAGTGTGCTAAATTATTGGGTGGATTAATAGATCGGCCCATTTGTTCGGACTGATAGCATGGGGTTACCCACAAAATTCTATACTTAGGCAATTGATAGAGCCGAATATACTCTGAACCCACAACGTGTATTTGTATTCATAATTTAAATCCTTATCAGTTTTGTAATACCATTTGCCATAGGCCCATAACTATAGCAATAAAGTTGAGCTTTTATTTATTATAACATTGTTCGAAATAATGAATTATAATGACCAAACTATTTTCTCAAGTAATACAATATTCTTAAGTGATTTAAAAAAGTTAAATATTGTGTTAGTTGTTTATAACAATTAAATAAGTGTTGTAGTCTAACTAAACGGGACCAAACTTTTTACACCATTTCGTAAAAAAAGAAGACACGACTCTGACTTTTACATTTAAAAAAAAATAAAAATAAACCCTCACACTTTACCTTTTACATAAAAAACCCATCACCTGCACAATGCACACAAATAACATCCTAAACTTTATAAAAAATACTTATAACTTAGGCTTACATTTATATATAAAAATTTCCCATTTATGATTAAAATATTACTACAATCATAAATAAAAAGAAAAACCATAATTAAAACAATATTAGTTCAAATAATAAACAATCAAGTCAATAGCAAAATCGATACTTAAATTTATTTCAAATATCATAAACACAGACTAAACATTTAGGTATCAAAACTTAGACACAATCCGTGCATCGCATTACCATTAACATCCTAAACTTCAAAAAAAATGCTTAAAACTTATATTTTTATATTTATAAAAAAAATCCCATTTATAATTAAAATTTTACTACACACGTAAATAAATAATCAATAACAATCAACCGTCATATGCTGCATCTGCATCAACATTACGAAAGAAAAACATAATTATTCAACCAACAGCCCGTGCATCGCACGGGTTGTATAATGCCTCGTAGTAATAATTATTGACTAAAAATTGAATGCTCGTCACATTATTTTCAATAAACTTACGTGCTAACGAATCAATACTATTAGCCCGTTTATCGGTATTACATGAAGTAAAATATTGCATGTTTAATTTGTAACGTACTATTAATATGAATGCTAAGTATTCATTCCACCAGTGGTCGTGGCGTTGTTCTTGTTGTTGTCTTTGTCGTTGTTGTTCATTGGCCTTTTGCATGTTTTGTTCTTGATACAATTTTTGTGACTTCTCGATCTCTTTCTTTAATGCTTCTTGACGCACTGCAAAAAATAATTAGATATAGTTGATCGTTAGTAACTTAAATACAGTTAATCAATATATTGCATTTTCGATCAAAGTGAAAATGTGCCTGCATGTTCCACTTAATTGATAAGACAACGGTGTGTAGAATCTCTTAAACCATTAGAGAAGATGATGTGACTACCAAACCTCCTAAGCACCATCTTTACTACATTGTTACACACACAAAACACACGTGAAATTTAAATAAAACGATATAAATCAATATGCTAAATAAGTAGGATGATATGATGCTTACTTTACCACCATAATAAGTTGTAACCCAATGTGCACGTGGTGTGGAGGAAGTTGTGGTTTGTTGTGTGTGATTTTTGACACATTATATAGTTGATAAAATATTTGTAACTCATAGACGGGAAGGTAAAAAGACTAACCACTAATAGGTGTGTTTAATTTATGTATACATGGCATTTTTGGTTTGTATTCTTTGAGGTTTTAGGCATTAAATGTATAGGTCATATGTACTTACCACTTAAGCATGCAACCTAAATCAATGTACTTACACATGAAGCCTACCAATAGCAAAATCAATTCATGAAACATTTATTAACACCCTTTTGCATTTATAAGACTACTTAGTCTTTTATTATACGAGTAATTCAGACCCGTGCGTTGCACACGGGCTCTATCTAATTGGTCATAGTGTAATGTGCAGTAATTTTTTTCGTCATTAGACTTTTGTAAGTATGGCCTTAGTTGATCGGTAGATTTTACATTTAAACTGTTTATGACATATTAGTAGTTATTTATAAAGTTTATATTTTGTATTTATTCTCAAGATTGTAATATTATATTTAAACTTTTTATGACATATTAGTAGTTATTTATAAAGTTTAGATTTTGTATTTATTCTCAAAATTGTAACATCCCTATATTTTGATGTAAAACTAATATGTAATCTTCGGTACATATTTTCGTCATTATATATCTAAGTTGTGATTGTATCACACCTTTTCTAAGCATGACACACATTTAAAATAGTTTATTGACATGTAAGCTTCGGCACTTATTTTCATCATTATATATCTAAATTGTGATGGTATCACATATTTTCTAAGCATGACACACATTTAAAATAGTTTATTGACAATAAGTTCATAAGTTGTGATGTTACCACAACTTTTGTTGGTCAATAAGTTCCTAAGTTGTGATGTTACCACAACTTTTGTTAGCATGGCATGAAAAATGTTGGTGCCTTTATTTCTGTCAGTTTTAATTGAGGTCGAGTCAAAAACTATGTTTGCCACTAATTTTCATCATAAATAACTTGGGCTGCCTCAGGACCCGTGCGAAAATGATTGTGTAAATTGTCGGGTTGTTAGTATGATGGTGAGGCCCAAATATACAACAATAGTTTATTGACATTAAAAGAGTATATGTGAAGAGACTTTTTTCAAGATGTTACATTGAAAAGAGTCTCTTCACATGTAATTTTTTAATATGTATAAGTTACATAATTATTTTAAATATGAAGCGATGACATTAATGTTGGAGACCTTTTATATTCATCCCCGTGCGATGCACACATGTTTGGAATGCCTCAAGACCCATGCAATGCACACATATTGGATCTAATTGTTTTTTTGGTAATGTTCGGGACTAATTTTCGGTTCATATTTGAAACTCTCATTTTTTGTAAAAGACGGACTTCGTTATTCAAATAAATGACATTATTAAAAGCGAACTATAAAACAAATTTTAGTTTTAACAAAACTATAAATACATAAAACATTAAAGTAATTAGTATATTCAAGAGTATAAATTATAACTCGTATAATAAAAAAATCAGATCCAATAACCCAAGTCCGAATCATACCGCTCCAATCAATCAATAGACCCCACATTTAACTAAACACAATTTTCTTCTCCTTTGTATTCTTCTTCGATTTAGAAGGTTCTCATTGTTAAGATGATAGTGTGAAGATATTTTTATTATATTTTTATTATATACTACCCCATTTTCAATATGTAACATCGACAAAATTTACACAATCATATCAAACATCAAAGTCACGCAATATTCCAAGACGTTTAATTAAGAAAGTGACATTAACACACCGCAAAACAAAAAACTACATTAAGAGCAAAAATATTAAAATGCACCAACAAAGTGTAGTAATAATTATTGACTAAAAATTCAATGTTCTTCACATTATTTTCAATAAACTTACTTGCTAACGAATCAATAGTATTAACCCGTTTATCGGTATTACATGAAGTAAAATATTGCATGTTTAATTTGTAACGTAATATTAATGTGAATGCTAAGTATTCATTCCACCGGTGGCCGTGGCGTTGTTCTTGTTGTTGTTGTCTTTGTCGTTGTTGTTCATTGGCCTTTTGCATGTTTTGTTCTTGATACAATTTTTGTGACTTCTCGATCTCTTTCTTTAATGCTTCTTGACGCTCTGCAAAAAACAATTAGATATAGTTGATCGTTAGTTACTTAAATACAACTAATCAATATATTGCATTTTCGATCAAATTGAAAATGTTCGTGCATGTTCCACTTAATTGATAAGACAACGACGTGTAGGATCTCTTAAACCATTAGAGAAGATGA
The DNA here is from genome assembly GCA_014162995.1 of Artemisia annua. Classification (NCBI taxonomy): domain Eukaryota; kingdom Viridiplantae; phylum Streptophyta; class Magnoliopsida; order Asterales; family Asteraceae; genus Artemisia; species Artemisia annua. The sequence continues at coordinate 122,847 of LBNU01026875.1, read as the reverse complement.
TGTTACTACCAAACCTCCTAAGCACCATCTTTATGTCCTACATTGTTACGCACACAAAACACACGTGAAATTTACATAAAACAATATAAATCAATATGCTAAATAAGTAAGACGATATGATGCTTACTTTACCACCATAATAAGTTGTAGCCCGATATGCACGCGGTGTGGAGGAAGTTGTGGTTTGTTGTGTATGATTTTTGACACATTATATAGTTGATAAAATATTTGTAACTCATGGACGGGAAGCTAAAAAGACTAACTATTATTAATTGAGACGCTTGAGTTGCTTGAAATCAATGTACACATACTAACATTTAATCCAAGGATTCGATTTTGCTTGAGGCAATATCAAATTTGCTTAATCCAATTCTTGGGACATTTATTATAACCCCTTTACATTTATAAGGCTACTTAAGCTTTATATAATATAAGATATGATTATTTTAATAATTAAATTAAATTGAATGAATTAAATTGGTTATCAGTTACTTATCACTGATTCATCTTGATATTTTAGTACAAAATCCTCCATGGGAATGTGAATTTGACGCTGCCCAGCACCATTAAAATAAATTTAAAGCAAACCATCCTAGTTTTTTTTTTTTTTTTTTTTTTTTTTTTTTTTTNAAATTTTTTTTTTTTTTTTTTTTTTTTTTTTTTTTTTTTTTTCAAAGAAAAAGAAATGCGGGCAGGGTGGAGCTCGGCAGAGGGTTCGAGAATAGGGTGGGGTTCTGTTCTTAAGATTCAGATAAGAACTCTCCTTAGGGGATAACCCCACTCCTATTCCCGATTCGCCTGATATCATTAGAGCTTGTGGTTCTCAAGTGAGGACTTCCCGATCGGTCACCCAAACCGGTACTACTCTCACTTGGGCTCGCTTAACTACTTAAGACTTTACCACTAGACCACAAGCCCCATGATGCAAACCATCCTAATTGATTATGTAATTTTTAAAACAACCCAATTTTATATGCTCAAACTGCTGTTGCAAAAATCAATTTGATAGAGACAAACAAGCATTGAAAAACACATCAATTCCATAGAAAATAACAATAAACAAAAGGTGCCATATAAATCAAACTTTCAAAAGCTGAACAAAAGTGTCATTTAAGCTAGAGTATTGCAGCTTGCATTTATTAACAGTATGGTCCAGACCATTGCTATGGAACTTATTCAACTAAATTAAGCGTGTGAGAAAAGTAAGAGGAAAAAACATTATGATAAATTATTGAATTAGATGATCTTTGAAGTTCAATGAGTATTTAATTACGTATAACATAGTTAGTAGAATGATGTGAATACGCACAAAAAAATATAGTTACCCAACTGAACATTTTTAAAAAGTACAGTTACTTGTCAGCGCAAAAACCCTTTATTAAAAAACTGAAAAACTAAATCTTTTTTATCCATACATATATGTGTTTAAGTGAATCTGAACATTTTAATCCTTTCAAACTTTAGAATTTCTTAGAAATATCTTAACGAAAAAAAAAAGTAAACGATTAAGTCGTCGTTTTACTAGTTCAAACTTAAACAACGAGTATTATTTGTCATTGCGATGTACATCTAGCATGGAATATTATGTGTACGTACAGAGTCAAACAATATTTTAATAATCATCGTTACTCCTTAGAAACAATTCTTGTTTGCTTTAAGCTATATGAATTGTTGAATTACAAAAAGCCTTCATTTCTGTTCTAATTATCTTTATAACATTATGTCAAGCACGGGTAGTACACCGTCAAGCACATTTAATACAACCTTTATTGTAGTTCCAGTTGTTGTCTTCGTTGTCATTGCTATCGTTGGTAAGTTCATCAACTATATCTATTCGATCTGACAATCTTAAAGATTATTTACAGGTTGGATGATACGTTAGTATATGTTGGAAAGATTTATTTGGAGGAAAGATTTATATAGTACTTTGGCTTTTGTTATTAATAAATGGTTTATCTTTGCAGTTGGTGCGGTACAGCTAGGTGCCGTTTTATTTATAGGCAAATATTTCAGTAAAACGCTAACTAATGTGGCCGTGGGAACACAACCATTCAATGATGATGCTCGCTTTATTCCCCTTGCCATGGTAAAATTTTTAGATGACATGGAAAGAGAAAAGCCCATATTGTTCACCTCTCATCAGCTAACACTAGCTACAGCAAACTTCAGCATCGTATTGGGTTCAGGCGCGTTTGGGACAGTTTACAAAGGAATTTTTAGTAACGGTGTAACTGCAGCCGTGAAAGTGCTTAATGGGACCTCAGACAAGAGAATTGAGGAACAGTTTATGGCTGAAGTTAGTACCATGGGAAGAACCCATCACTTTAACCTTGTTAGGCTTTATGGATTTTGCTTTGACTCGAGTTTAAGAGCTCTTGTATACGAGTTCATGGTCAATGGCTCTTTAGACCATCACTTGTTTAAAGTTGATAGACGGGCTAGTATAGGGTTTGAGAAGCTGCAAGAGATTGCATTGGGGACAGCAAGAGGAATAGCATACTTGTACGAGGAATGTCCGCAAAGAATAGTTCACTATGATATCAAGCCAGGCAACATCCTCTTGGATGCAAACTTTTGCGCTAAAGTGGCCGATTTTGGTTTAGCCAAACTTTTCAATAGGGACAACACTCATATAACTATGACAGGTGGACGGGGTACCCCTGGCTATGCTGCTCCCGAGCTCTGGATGCCCCAACCAGTTACACACAAGTGTGACGTTTATAGTTTTGGTATGCTACTTTTTGAGATCATTGGAAGGAGGAGGAATATGGACACCACTCTTGGTGATAGTCTACAGTGGTTCCCGCTATGGGCATGGGACA
>LBNU01026875.1:49752-86199 GCA_014162995.1 Artemisia annua | reverse complement strand
AAAAAAATGCTTGCCAATATTTTAATGATATTATCGAGTATAATAATATTTTTGACTAGATTTTGTGAGCAGCCCATTAGGCCCAATTGTTTAGCCAGTTAATATGTCATAAATATCTTAGACAAAGACTTGAAGTCAAAACATTTTGTTTTATGCACGAATATACCGTTATGACAAAAGCTTTTTCCTTGGCAATCGATAAAAATGATGGTTAATTTGCAACTAAATACAACAAATAAAATTACTTAAAAGATCATCAATCCAATTTTTAAAAAAGATAAAGTTTGAATCACCTAAAATGCCCGAAATTGATGTGAGCATATAAAAAATAATAGGTAACCTGAAACACTAAAAACCAAGTTCGTTCTTTTTAACACTTTCGATAACGTAAAATGACACACACAAACACCCGCTGCAACGCAGCGGGCGTCTCATTCTTGTTTATTTGATAACAAAACATCTCGAAACTTTGACCAGAAGGAAGAAAAAATGTTGTATTTTGATATAAAAGTAACATGAGTTAAGGCATTTGGCATGTTAAAATTTAAATGAAATATTAAAGATGCTTAAATGAGTACTTAAAAGAGTAGTAGTCAAATGATTAGAATGCCCTTACTATTCAAGTGACATATTTTACACTTTTAACCCTTTTTATCCTTTTTACCCAAAAACACTTTTTATTTGATCCAAACTCTATATATATATATATATATATATATATATATATATATATATATATATATATATATATATATATATATATATATATATATATATATATATATATATATATATATATATGTTCAAGTGGTGAACACTTTAAAATGAAATACAATAGGCACCACTAAAAACAATACATGTTTTTTTTCCCTTTCAAGGTGCATATACGTTTTTTAATATATTGAAATTTATAACAAACCAAACACATAAATTTTATATACAAAGTTCAATATCGATTGGAATACAATTAAAATACAAATTTTTAAAAACATAAATACGTGAATCTAATCGATCTATACACGTGAGCACTAATAATATTCAACACAAATGGACATATGTGCACGAGTAGCCGTCAACATTTTTTCAAAAGTCGGGCATATATGCACACTTGTAGCCGTGAATATTCTTGTAATTACACCTGATAGAAAGAAAAGTACAAAAATTAGCAACAATAATATTATTAAAAATTATACATGTTCATGAGTACATGTATGTTTTAGAAAACATACTTGTTTTGCAAACACGAAGTCTTTGAAAGAAAAAAACAATTACACTTACTAAATAAATTAAAAAAAACATACATGTTTTTAAAACGTGCATGTTTTTAAAACATACATGTTTTAAGCATTCCATTTATAAGCAATCATTTTTTAAAACATACATGTTTTGAACATGTTTTGAACATATGTGTGCACACTCGTTGAACGTATAATAGCCATCAACACATATGTGAACTATATTAGATCTTTATGATCAGTTAACCAAATTTCATATACTATTCGATACCTACAATATTCGCATGGCACACCTACTAATTCTTAAAAACCCACGACTTTATAACATGTATTTAAACTCAAAAATAATACTACGTAATTGTTACTTGTTCAAAAAACAAAATAAAAGTGAAAAATTAGATAATGGATAATAAATATGCTACTTGGATTGAGATCATGGATAGAATTAAATATGCATTTTTTGAAACACTGTATCATCCAAGTTGGTTTACAGTACCCAAAAAAACAAGAACAAAAGCACTTATTCTATTGAAATTCAATGGCATAATACCAAAATAAAGCATCATACTTGTCTAAAAAAGCTGTTCTGAGTAGCGTACTTAATTTTTTCCTTGTTTGTGGATCAAACTCGACTATTTTGTCCACAAGTGAGTTTTTTCCACTCCACACCCGGTTACATGCCATGTCAGCCGGTTTTTTTATTTCTTTTTTATTTTTACTTTTCCATGTCACTATTTTTATATTACAAATATCTTCCCCAAATCACTTACAACCACACCTTTTGATAAACCCATCCACAGCTCCCCTGGCTCCCATTATATTCTTGTTTTTTCCAAACATTACACAACATTTTTGATCTACTATAAAGCTTGGCTTATGAGATACTCACCACATGACACCAATGTCATAGCTTGTTTTAACTGATAATTGTGATAGGTTTCTTCTACCTCAGTCCCGTCGATGTTTCTGTCACTATTGTTGTTGGTTTGCCTCCGATTCTCAGTATGTGCATCAACCCCTTTATCTCGTTTACCTTCATGTCGTCATCGCTCCTCAACAAAGTTGAGAAGACAACCGATTGACAGTAAGCTTAGTAAATTATTAAAGAATAAAGATCTAATTTATATGAAAAACAAGTTCTCACAATTTGGTGTAAACTTTTTAATTTATGAATGAAAGCTTAATGCCTTTTTCATTATATTATCCAAAACCATGTTGTATAAGTAACTTTTTGGTCCTCTGGTATACTTATGAATGGTGATGAAAAAAATGGTGGTTGTTATGGTGGTGGCAGCAGGTGAAGGGTGGTGATGGCGGCTGCTATGGGTGGTGAAGGGGTGAAGGTGAAGGGGGTTATTACCGGTAACTTGGGTGAGGGGTGGAATAATACTCACTTGTGGACAAAATAGTGGAGTTTGACCCACAAACAAGGAAAAAATTAAGTACGCTACTCAGAACAGCTTTTTTGGACAAGTATGATGCTTTATTTTAGTATTAGGCCAAATTCAATCAACAAACCCATCAATCTTTAAACAAGCATTTTTTTATCATCCAATACAACCAAAGAATGACTTCTAAAAAACACTTACGAATTAAAAAACAATTGGAATAAATGGAGATCCGAATTACAAAAGATTCAAATGGATCAAAAGCCTGCTACAAACAAATAACCATTATTGAAAAAAAAATTATAACAGCAATATGAAAAGGGGCGAACAAGAATAATAACAATAACATACCAATTAAATTTTTTGAGTAATAATTCATAAGAATTAAAATGGATCGATTGATGTAGATCTAATTTTGAGTAACCTTTCAATTCATTTCATCCCCAGTCTAAATATTTGATTGATGGTGGTGGATCTGATCGGACCTAATTAGGGTTAGGTTTTAAGGAGTCGACGCATGTTTTGTGGGAGAAGTGGGATTGGAGATCGGGGAGACGACGAGATGCTGATGCCCCCGCCATTGGTGGTGGATCTGATCGGATCTAATTAGGGTTAGGGTGAGGGTTTGTATATAGGGAATAAATTGGGGGTGGTGATGATTAGATGATGAGGATTGTCAGTTTTTTTTTTATTTGAAATGATATGAGGTGCAATTGATATATACGGTTTTAAAGAAAAGTAATTGTGATATTCCTAAATTACCCTTACACTAGTTACAACAACAAACATGATCTTTTGTTTATTTACATAAATAGCACATTCATTTTTGACCATTGATCAATTAATCCAATAGTTAAAAAGTGGTTCTCGCAGTTCTTGCAGATAAAAGTGGTTCTCGTAAGAAAGTTACACTATATATATATATATATATATATATATATATATATATATATATATATATATATATATATATATATATATATATATATATATATATATATATAAAACAGGATGTATATGACATCACTAAATGTCCAATAATCAGGATTAATGCTGATGTCATTGACACCTAGCACATTCAAGGCCTCTGATTGGCTGTTGAAATTTCGTGTGCCACATGGAACCCTAACTTTCTGCTTAGTTGGCATAAGTAATCGGTTTTGAATATTTGATACATATCTATTCCATAAATATAGCATGCTTAATTATAAATATTTAAAAAAACTTACCTCACACAAAAAACACACAAAAACGTACGCTTCTTTTACCTCAAAACCCTAATTATGAAACAACGCCTCTCTTTTTTTCTTTTCTAAAAACCCTACTAATCTTTGTTATATTTTTTAGATATTATTGATTTCTTTGCTACCTATTGGAGTTTGGTGGTTTTCTTTGTTTTGCTTATTTTCCTATATGTCGTTTCTTTCAGTTTTCCATTGATTTCATTGCGGAATAATTGAAAGCATGTTGCTGTAATGAATAACAGGTTCGTTTTAATAGCGCATGCTAATCGAAAGTGAGGTAATTTTGATTGAAAATTATTATTTTTCTCTTTTCTCTAAACCCTAATATGTCATAATATGTTTGTTTTTACGTTTATGCAGATTCACAGTGATTTATCTTTCTTTTTCATGCACAAGTGTAAGTGAAGATTATGAAAAAAGACAGATTATTAATGTTTTGGAGGTTAGTATATATCATTACTTAGATCTGAATCTTACTTATCTAACTCCAGGCTGAGCAAATCCAGTGTCTACAAAGGTTTGCAGTTTTGAGGTTAGTATATATGAGTACTCAAAGAGGTGGTAGATATTGATAAAGATCATGTGAATCAACGTGAAGAAGAGATAAGGGAACTCAAGAAAAAGCACAAGCAAGAAGCATCGAGTCATCAGGCACTTCTCCAGCAGGTAACATTGTAGTACCCTTAATTTATATATCCGTTATTAACTTATGTGGCCTTTTTTTTAATAACCAGGCTGCTGACATGGATGTAAAGGTTAGTGAGTCTTCACAAAGGAAACATTATGTCACTGCATTTCAGATGGTTCGTCACTTGCAACACTAGCATATGGATTTGTGGGTTATGGCTTAAACTTATGACACCAGAAGTAGTTTTAGTGCTGGTAGGCTTTGAAGTTTTTGTCAAATAGTATTCAATTTGAATGTTTATCGTGAATTAAGTTATAGTAATGAGTATTTGTGGTGTATGATTGTGAGATGCTAAATGATTTGAATGTTTTGGGTCTAATTGTATCCGTTATTGTGTAGCTTTAAATGGTTTGTTGTAGTTTAGTTATGTCGGTGAGTTTTCTTATTGTGAACTGAAGATCGATAAGTTTTAAGCTTTGTTGAATCAGTTATTGTGTAGATATAAGCTTTCTCTTATTGTATAAAATATTTATAAGTTTAGTGATGAAAACTGTTTTATTTACTGATATATCAACAACGATATTTTGGTTATGTAGTAGGAGATGAGATATTTTGAAGGATATGATATTATGACTCTCAAGCAACATTTAGTAAAGAAATTAATGGAACTTGAGGACGAAAAACAGGCGGTGCAGGTAGAAATATAAACTTAAGCAATCTAAGTTTTGCAAGTCGTTTCATTCTAAGACGATCTTTCTTATTAATGCAAATAGAGAGAGATCAGTTGCTTACTGAAGTTGAAAATCTTTCTGCTTCTTCTGATGGTCAAGCACAAAAAGTTCAATATTTGCAATCCCACAAATTAAAATCTCTGGAATCACATGTAAATAACCGATAAATTTTCATACCCATTTGGATACAGAGGTAGACAATTAAAAATCATGTTTTAGCTTTAAAATTTGATAATGATAAAAATTTCAGGTACAAGAACTTAAGAAGAAACAATAGAATCAAGGGCAGCTTTTGAGGCAGAAACAAAAGAGCGATGAAGCAGCAAAAACATTACAAAATGAAATACAATTCATCGAGGAACAAAAGGTGGGACAAGATTTAGGTTTCGTGACTCTTAAATATATTTATATGAGTAAATTTGGTGCTGATTTATTTGTGGTTGCAGGTCCAACAACAGCACAAGATAGAATAAGAGGCTGAACAATTTCGACACTGGGAAGCGTCTCGTGAAAAAGAACTTTTGCAGGTATATATTTACAGTTATTACTTAAGAGGTTGCCTATGCCAAGTGCAAGGAAAAGCAACAGACCTCTGGTAGGAGCAAACAAAGACGCCTGTCTAGATGACCGAGCATTATAAGCACCATCCCTTGTGATGTACAGAGAACAATACGATGAGCTTATAGCTCCAGTTGCACCAAAAACTCCAGCAGCACCAGTCAAAACAGGTTGGAAGGAGTGTGAATAGTGCAACAAGGTGACTAAAAAACTGATTTTGTCCAAGATATGTTATTTATTTAGGTCTTTGGAAATTGTATTTTCTAATGGATGTTGTGTCAACCTTTGCAGCTAATCCATTGTGGATGCGTAGTCTCACTTACCAAATACTCGCTGCAGATTACGATTAATTAATAAATCTAGCATTTATATGAAGATGATGATATCACAACTGTAGGATTGATATGCAAGAACAAATAGTTACCAGCAAACAAATCACCAAAATGTGCTTGACTCTCCTTTAGCCTCTTTAGATGCTTCCTTTATGACGCCATAATAACCCGATATTTTCGTCTCATAAACTTTCTCAACTTGAGTCTCTTCCTCATGTGCACCTTTTCTGAATACTTTACTTTTCATTGTCACTGATGTCGTTTCTTACTTTATGCTCATGTAGCTACTAATCCCTAACAACGTGATGTCTTTTTACAGCTTGAGGTTGAGCTCAGCACAGAGCGTCATGATGGAGACGCACATGAGAAGAATAGAATTACTCAAGTAATGGAACATAAGGTAAATTTTATATTTCACCATTTTGGTTTCTGTTTCAATTTATGGTATATATTTCGTACTTTATGTGACAAAATTTAACCCATTTTAGCTATACACTCCATCTCACAAGTTATTTAAGCTGGTCTAATTTGTAACCAGCCTGTAATTGACACATGATTTTTAGGTATAGACTACATTTATAGGGGTTGAACCTATAGATTCATAGTTATATCAACATGAATACAACATGGTCCTGGCCTATGATTATCGAGTTGTTTTGGGAGATCTCGGTCTCCATCTTCTTGACGACAATTAGCTCCCTTCACTCCCCCGGTAATCGATCATTAAACTCATCTAACACTAAAAATACTTATCAAACTCAATNTTTTGTCCAAGATATGTTATTTATTTAGGTCTTTGGAAATTGTATTTTCTAATGGATGTTGTGTCAACCTTTGCAGCTAATCCATTGTGGATGCGTAGTCTCACTTACCAAATACTCGCTGCAGATTACGATTAATTAATAAATCTAGCATTTATATGAAGATGATGATATCACAACTGTAGGATTGATATGCAAGAACAAATAGTTACCAGCAAACAAATCACCAAAATGTGCTTGACTCTCCTTTAGCCTCTTTAGATGCTTCCTTTATGACGCCATAATAACCCGATATTTTCGTCTCATAAACTTTCTCAACTTGAGTCTCTTCCTCATGTGCACCTTTTCTGAATACTTTACTTTTCATTGTCACTGATGTCGTTTCTTACTTTATGCTCATGTAGCTACTAATCCCTAACAACGTGATGTCTTTTTACAGCTTGAGGTTGAGCTCAGCACAGAGCGTCATGATGGAGACGCACATGAGAAGAATAGAATTACTCAAGTAATGGAACATAAGGTAAATTTTATATTTCACCATTTTGGTTTCTGTTTCAATTTATGGTATATATTTCGTACTTTATGTGACAAAATTTAACCCATTTTAGCTATACACTCCATCTCACAAGTTATTTAAGCTGGTCTAATTTGTAACCAGCCTGTAATTGACACATGATTTTTAGGTATAGACTACATTTATAGGGGTTGAACCTATAGATTCATAGTTATATCAACATGAATACAACATGGTCCTGGCCTATGATTATCGAGTTGTTTTGGGAGATCTCGGTCTCCATCTTCTTGACGACAATTAGCTCCCTTCACTCCCCCGGTAATCGATCATTAAACTCATCTAACACTAAAAATACTTATCAAACTCAATAATGATTGTTATCTTTTACTGTGCTTGCTATTTCAGCCAGATAAGCCAGTGACAAAAGCACAAGTGTGATAATATTGCATGAGTTAATGAACTATTTGCCGCTTCTCAGATGTTTTTATGCTAATTTTTCTTTATTTCAACATATTTATGCTTCTTCGATATTTTTATGCTTTACAACAGTCGATTGCTGATTATTCAACTTACATGTTTGAAAAAATACTTATCTTTAAGCAGATTTATATAGGTATGACCGTATGATAATTGCTATTTCATGCTTAATTCCAGATGACATTTGGGGAACAGAACATAGAGAAAGAGGCTAATGAAATGCTTTCCTATGCAGTTAAACATGGCATTATACTTTGGACACTGCATAAATGGTAAGAGATAATCATTCCCAATACTTCGTATTCCCTCTCTTTAGCATGGATATATATATATGTTCGCTATCGGTTACTATACAACTATTTTATCTGTATGCAGAAGAATTACACGTTTCCCCCTGATAAGACAATCTCCTTAGAACATGCTATTAACTTAATAGAGAATTTAAGATATATGAGTTTTTGCATTATACGTTCCATATCTACTATTTGATGAATTTGGTCAACACACCTTAAAACTTGAACTACACTGAAAACCTCACATCATTTCTATAACTGTCTTTTGTTGGAATTTTTTTTAATGATGTATCTGAATGTAAGGCATCCCAGTTACATGCCAGGATAATTTAGGAACAGTAGAATCCGCCGTTTAGCGGATGGACAAGCAATCCAATATTCATAAATTGATTGTGACTTTTTCTTCTGTAGTTATATGATTTGCCTTGACAAATGTTTATTTGCCTATACTTGAAACTACATTTGCTCTTTTAACCACTCCTTTATATCATTTTTTTAAAGTATCCGGTTCCAGTGAAGAAAAAGACACAAGGGTTAACAGATAATATGGGAAACTGGCTGAAATCTCGACTACGTGACCAGGTACTTTTCCTCTTCTCAACATCGTTGTCTTTTACTTAGTATTATTCAAAAATCTAACAACTGAGAACCTTACTGGAACCATCAGTAATTAAATGATTACAATTGCTATAAAGTTTTACTTAAACAGTTGAACCGTTTCTTTCCTTTTGAACAAAAATTTAGCACTCTTTTACATAATTACACCTTTTTATGTATTACTGATTCAACTGCTTATAGATTATTTTATTTTTCATCTTCACTTTGGAGTAATTGTATATTGCATACAACGTGATATAACTTTTGTGAAATTACCTTTTCCGGAAATGATTACAATTGTTTCGTACTCTAAACACTTTTCTATAAAGTTTTACTTAAAGGTTGAAACGTTTAAATGATTCGATTTTACTTAAAGGTTGAATGCATTAACCATCAGTAATTAAATGATTACAATTGCTGGAAAGGTTTTACTTGGGTTTGATTTCTCATAAGTTTTATTATTTTCAGCGCATGATTATTGCATTCAGCAGTTTTGCAACACTATTATTTTATTTTTCTTTCGAATTTTGATCATGTACCTTTTTAGGGGTCAAAGGGCTACACAGATTGAAGGCGAAGATGTGGAAACCATATTCGGAGTAATTGAGTGTGTAAATAAATTGGTCTATGTTCGCACTTTGAGAGAAAGGTATTCAGCAACTCATTTATCTGAACTTGTATTTTTATAAAGTTACTTGCAGTAATCTTTTAAGATTTAAAGCTAAATGGTAGATCTCAAATTGGTTTATATCATACAATCATATTGCGTACATTATCCATTTCGATTAAAGAATGCCAAATAAAAGTTTGAAAACCATTATTGTTTTTCAAAATCTATATGTGAGCATTTGTCGAAAAGGTACGTTTTGCTACTCCTAAAATTTAATGTCGTACACAGTATGTTTATAAGAGTGCACATCAACCTAAAACAACATTCAATAATTTTTGGTGGATTTCTACTAATGTGTGCTTCAATTCTATTCATATTTTTTTAACATCAAACAAAATGGTGTTCAGTGCTACTCATTGAGTTGTAATCTCATATTATGTTTCAAGAAGTGACGAGTACAAGATCAGGCTTTGGTCCCGTCTACTTCAGTTGTTATTTGATTCCCCTTTACAGAAACATAAAAATACATGCAAACTCTTACATCCGAGTATGATCCATATACATATAACATTTTGATGTGCAATACACAATATGCTCACAAATATCTGAGGTTAAAACCAACATGATGAAGGGAAAGACATGAAATAATACAAAAGAATAATTAACTTATAATAAAAAGACGCAAGCAAATGAGTGTATCACAATACTCTTGAGTGACACTTTATTTAAATTAAGAATGACATGGGAAAAGCTAAAATATGACATATGAATGTTAATAAGAAATTGCTAAATGATGTTGTGATTGTATCTGTAGGGTGATTATTTCTACATAGTGATATTGGAACGTGTTCTTCGCATACATGAAAGGAAAGGTGTATGCGTGAGTTGGTTGTTGTAGTAAAAGGAGATCCTAGACGAGTTGGTGACGCTTTTATGCTTCATTATGAAGATACATATCAGGTGTATATAAGTTACTAATAATGTTGCAGTCTTGGGCTTGCTGATGTCGAAATTTGTGGGTTTATTGTCATCGTGAAGGTATTGGATACACAACTACAGCGATATGCTAGATAAAATGTATTAACCCTTTATATTATGTATGCATCAAAGTTTAATTTATCAATTTTTTGGGTATAAAATCATATGTAATAATTATTGTTACAATTTAGGGTGCAATGTGGATCATTTACTCTCAACGGGTTGAGATGTTCTTTCTCTCAAACGGGTCACTTAGCCCATCCCACTGGCACCCTTATCGATGTATCACGAGTCTCAACCCATATGTGGACTTTTACCTATAATTATGTGACAGTGGCACTTGCTAAGAATAAGCAACAAATGTGGCTAAACTTCTATATTAGCGGTGCAGAATTAATCTATACTTTTGGCATCTTATATATTTTTGGTTGCTTTGATAATCACATTTGCTGTGTGTTCAGAAACCATGCATCGTCTTAGGCAAAGGAGGGAGAGGAAACAGAGGCGATTTTTGGTTTCAATTGGTGTTGCAATTACGCAAGGAAGTACTTGCTGGAAAAACAACAAATACAAACAACACATCCATGGTAAATAGCATGTCTTTTGGCCCCAAGAATGTATAGTATAAAATTAAACAAGTAGGATATTCGAAACAGTATTTAGATCAACATTTAAAACCACACACTTACGTATTCTAACACACATAAGGAGAAATATAATTATGAAAATAGCCCGCCCATTATATAAACGTTTAATACAAAGTATATTTAAAAAATAAAACACCTTAAGTAACATTGATTAAACACAAAGTACACAAGGTGCATGCCAAAAGTAATTAATCATCATGTTATAACACAACAAGCAATATATACGCCATATTTTTGCAAGTCAAATTTATAAGAGTTATCATTAAGAAGTCTAACAAAAATTATAAAAAGAAAACAACCGAGTCTAATTTTATTAAAGCCCAACTTTTTACCTGATGTTAATGTTTAATATGCGGAAATTAAACTAACAAAAATTAAACCAAAAACCCCGTTTAATGAGTATGATTATACTTGCACAATACGAATTTTAAATATTTATTAACCCAAAACTAATCTAACAAAAAGTAAACTCAATTTATCCATTTACATGAATTCATTGCTATCAATAGTATGTGCATCTAATCTTCCCTTTGTGTTTAATACAATTAGGGTGTTTATCGATTAAAAAGGCAACCACCACACTGAAGTACAACCATGATGTGCCACCACACTGAAGTACATCTTTCCAACAACGTAGAGTAAAAGTAAGCTTTTTTCTTCATATACAGTCTTTTATTAGTTTGTTGCAGTTGTCAATACGCACACACTTCTATTATCTTTTAAGAGGTAATAACTTTATCTGATATAGCAACTTATAGACAAGAACTGTAGGGGACTGGCACCTTGAGTTGGTATACATGAAGATTGGCAGCTTGCTTTGGTTGTTTGAGGTAGGACTTGAATAGATCGAGGTAACCATTTATATTTCTTGGTGTTCCTCATATTCATATAAGAGGTTAGTTCATCTCCTTATTTGGATATTTCAAATTATAGAGTGTTTGGTTTCCTATTGGTTGCGGCAGGAGTAAGTTTAAGGATTATGAAATCGGTAAGCCATAAGCTAAAGTTGATTAGCACTTGAAAACTCAATTATCATCTGTTAAAGGCAATGCTAAACACTATCTTACATTTAGAAAAGCACGTGTCATATAGAATTAATTATTCATTTAACGCATTATATAAGTGTTTGATGAGTAGCTATTATTAAAATAATGATCACACGGCTTTGTAATCATTACAGGTCTTAAGTTGGCGTCCAAAAGATTAAAGCTATGTAAATTTACAATTGAAGCTGTTGTTGGTGACACAATTGCGGATTCCACTACATATAAGGGAAGCACAATATGCTACAGCTTGAAAGAAAGTTGAAAGAGGTAATAAAAAATAATAAAATTTATTTATCGTTAATGCTCTAGATGCCGTAAAAACTGAGAAAAAACTGATTTTCAATTTCCTACAAAAGTTTCAGTTCTTTGATGTTGAGACTATTGTAAATGGTGGTGCAGAGAAAGATATTGGCATGGAGGGTGGAAGTGGTGATAAGATAAGTGGAGTTGAAGAAGAAAGAAACACAAATTTTAGTCTAGAAACTGTGTTTCTATGAAGTTAATTATAAAACTAAATTTTAGTTTAGAAACTATTTGCAATAGTAAACTAAGACAAGTTTATATTGTAGCACCGTGACATACAGTTTTTTCCTAAAAATATAACTTTAAAATGTTAACGTGTGTTAAAGATAGGTATTTTTGAAAATGCATGATATATTTGTAATATTATTCATCAAAGTTCATGGACTGTGTTAGTTCAATTAAAAGAGAAGGAATAATCACAAGTCATGCCCGCCATTGTTGATACAAAAATGTTACATATGTAAATAGCCGCCGCCGACATTCTACAAATGATAAGATAAGTGGAGTTGAATAAGAAACAAACACAAATGTTAGTCTAGAAACTATGTTTCTATGAAGTTAATTATAAAACTAAATTTTAGTCTAGAAACTATTTGCAATAGTAAACTAAGACAAGTTTATATTGTAGCCCCATGATATACAGTTTTTTCCTAAAAATATAACTTTAAAATGTTAACGTGTGTTAAAGATAGGTATTTTTGAAAATGCATGATATATTTGTAATATTATTCATCAAAGTTCGTGGACTGTGTTAGTTCAATTAAAAGAGAAGGAATAATCACAAGTCATGCCCGCCATTGTTGATACAAAAATGTTACATATGTAAATAGCCGCCGCCGACATTCTACAAATGATAAGATAAGTGGAGTTGAATAAGAAACAAACACAAATGTTAGTCTAGAAACTATGTTTCTATGAAGTTAATTATAAAACTAAATTTTAGTCTAGAAACTATTTGCAATAGTAAACTAAGACAAGTTTATATTGTAGCCCCATGATATACAGTTTTTTCCTAAAAATATAACTTTAAAATGTTAACGTGTGTTAAAGATAGGTATTTTTGAAAATGCATGATATATTTGTAATATTATTCATCAAAGTTCGTGGACTGTGTTAGTTCAATTAAAAGAGAAGGAATAATCACAAGTCATGCCCGCCATTGTTGATACAAAAATGTTACATATGTAAATAGCCGCCGCCGACATTCTACAAATGAAGGCAAGTAAACCTAAAAGTTTTTATGTACGAACATTTTTCTTTTAAAATGTACACTTTCCTACCATTTTTACCACCATTCTTTCGCTATGGTGAAATATGCCAACGATACGTATAAGTCGTGTCCGCCCTTCAGGGCGGACTTACATGCCCAACGGGCTCACAAAACATGCTCGCCTATTAAGCGGGCCATGACCACTAGCGTGTGTATATATATATATATATATATATATATATATATATATATATATATATATATATATATATATATANTAAGAAACAAACACAAATGTTAGTCTAGAAACTATGTTTCTATGAAGTTAATTATAAAACTAAATTTTAGTCTAGAAACTATTTGCAATAGTAAACTAAGACAAGTTTATATTGTAGCCCCATGATATACAGTTTTTTCCTAAAAATATAACTTTAAAATGTTAACGTGTGTTAAAGATAGGTATTTTTGAAAATGCATGATATATTTGTAATATTATTCATCAAAGTTCGTGGACTGTGTTAGTTCAATTAAAAGAGAAGGAATAATCACAAGTCATGCCCGCCATTGTTGATACAAAAATGTTACATATGTAAATAGCCGCCGCCGACATTCTACAAATGAAGGCAAGTAAACCTAAAAGTTTTTATGTACGAACATTTTTCTTTTAAAATGTACACTTTCCTACCATTTTTACCACCATTCTTTCGCTATGGTGAAATATGCCAACGATACGTATAAGTCGTGTCCGCCCTTCAGGGCGGACTTACATGCCCAACGGGCTCACAAAACATGCTCGCCTATTAAGCGGGCCATGACCACTAGCGTGTGTATATATATATATATATATATATATATATATATATATATATATATATATATATATATATATATATATATATATATATATATATATATATATATTAATTATTGGGCACGGGTTTAAGCACCGTGTGCCATTAAAATTTTTTCTTATAATATTAATAAACTTTTTCACAAGACAAAAGGCAAAAATTAAACAAAAATTGAAAGGAATATCTGCTTGCCACACTTTTCATGCTCTTTCGATGGATATGTTACATAGTACATGTTTGTGGGGCTTCAATTTCATTTTCGCCTAACAAATACAATATAAAATAAGATACCAATTTCAATTTCACTTTGTTTAACGCAAAAACTATTACTGTACAATCTTTTAACAATCATAAGCTTTTGATTTTAAAGCTACCTACAAGTAGCTTCTAAAAAAAACTTGAACTTATGATGTACGTAAAGCTTTATTATGTGCACATGTCAAAATTACTCTGCCTAACATATCTATGAATAAAAATACAGCGACAGTCAAGCTCTTATAAGCTCCAATTTTTATAAGTTCCAGCTCCAATTAAAAGTTTCAACTACGCTTTATATGAACCATGCAAATTTTCATTAAAGTTCTGGTTCCAAAAGAGATCTTACAAAATAAGGTATCAGTGTATGCTATAACATGGTCACACACTAACGTCACCCTTGCCATGTGGTACTACATGGTAACATGGGTTATAATCTTTTTTCGGCTCAAGATAAATATTTAGTTACATCTATTACAAAATTCCAAAATAGCATAATTATTACATTGTTAAATAAACAATAATGATAAAATCTTAATTCTTAATTTTTATCATTATAATCAATAGGTAAATACTTATTAGATAATAACATCAATACTTATTTTAACATTGAGAAAACACACATTTAGAACACTAGTGAAGGTTTCTTTGTTGCATTGAAGTGACCATGGTGGTGGTAGGTCCGTCGTTGCTATTTTGGCCGGCCTGTGGTCGATCAGCTCTTGGTTTTGACCACGAGTTGTGGCGCATGTTCTTTTTTCTTTTTTATAATTTCAATATTACATTTTTAATTTTATTGGTGGATGTGCTAACATAGCAGTAATCTGACAATAATCGTGGATGGTTGTTGCAATTAGTATCATGGATGGTCGGATGCTTTAAATGGTAGTGTAGTAGTCTAGATAATATCGATATGTTATGCACGTAAAGTTTTATGATGTGCACATGTCAAAAAGAGTAAACTGCAAAAATCATTCTCGCAACTGATTTGCATGGATAAACGTTACACTTTCTAAAGTGCTGGCATAGCTTCTTTAAAGATCTTTGGTATGCAATTATCGTCTCTGAAAATTGCTCCTGTACTTTCAAGCTGCACGTCCAAGTTTCTAAAACAAGTTACGTCAGCGCTCTCAAATTTACAAAGCCTGCGCCTACAATTTGATCAAACTAGAAGGACTATTTTTGCAAGTTACTTTATAAATTGATAAATAAGAATCATAAACATGTGATTACTTCCATGTGACACGAATATCATACCCCCAAAAGGACAAAAATACCCACGACACCCAAACCTAAAACTGACGCAATAATAATCACAAAAAATAAAGATTTGGCAAAACGTTATACGCAAGGGTCGGCGGATATTCCACACCTCCTTATATATCCATCCCAAAAAAATAAACTCACCCCCATCTATCTCCAATATTCACATTCACATCATCAAACCCTAACCCTAAAATCGCCTCTAGTTTTATAAAAAAAAAAAAAAAAAACCCAATCTCAGATATCTTTTGTCACAATCTTGTGAAACATAATTTGTGAATGGTAGAAACCCTGTTTAATCCGTTGTTGATGATATCCCCCCTTTCATCAAGGGGAATTTCATCTTTCTCTTTCGGTTCTTCCAACGAAGGCTGGTACCACCGTTGCATTGGCATCGATCCCTGAATTCTTATATTCTTATACCCTTTTTTTATAAATTTTTTTAAATAAATTTTTTGTTTTTTATATAATTTGAAAAGAAAAAAAGAAAAGATGTTGATGTATAAGGGGAAGAAGAACCAGGTGACTGGGAATAGGTTGTTGATTAGTATAACTGTTATTGGAAGTGCGGGTCCCATTAGGTTTGTCGTTAATGAAGAGGAAGTTGTTGGTAATGTAATGGATACCGCGTTGAGGGCGTATGCTCGTGAGGGGAGGCTTCCGGTTCTCGGTTCGAATATTAGTGATTTTGTGCTTTATTGCCCCATTGCTGGTACTGAAGGTATATTTTTTTAGAATTGTTTTAAGATGTTTTGTCTGTTTTGTTAGTTATGAGTAATGGAATAGTGAGTTTTGTTATCGATACGGTTAATAAACCTAAATTTAGGATAATGCATAAGGAGATTATTATTTAACTAGTGAACTGTAATGAAAGTTATCCCTAGGGTGTTTGGGTATATGATAAGTACTGTAGTTTAGCTTTAATTATCCTTAGAGGGTGTTTGGGGTTATGAAGGTATAATTGGTTAATGTAACGAGATATTTTGTATGTTTTATAGTAGAGTATTAGTTTAATTAGAGTAATAGAGCAGTAAAACGGTTTTCATATTGGTATGGATCATAGCAATGTGACTAAAAAGTGTAAAATTTAGGGTAATGTATTTGGAGATTGTTCTTTAAGTTTATATATAGAAGTTACACGAAGAGCCTAAGAGGGTGTTTGGATTATAATAAGATAGTTATAGTAAAAGGTTGTATTTTGCTAGTTGCATAGGCTGTGAATGAGCTTTTTGTTTAGTTAAATGGGAAACAAAAGTATTTTTTTGTTCTGTTAAAGTTTGCTTTGTTTGTGTTTGAATATTTTGTGTATGCTAAATGCATAGTTGTCAAAAGCGTGCGCTACGTGCGCTATAGCGCGCTACGAAGCGATAGCGGGCCCACATCGCTAGGCCCACGTGGCAATAGCCCACAAACATTTAAAGCGACGATTAGGGTTCATGAGTGATTAAATGGGTGGGTTTTGGTCGGAATCATGTTATAAACATGATACAAGGATCGAATCATACCCAGAAACACGTTTGGTTTGATTTTGGAAATTAGGGTTCATGGTACGATTTGGGATTTTTTGATTGTGAGTGTTTTAATCCAATTAAGTTAGTGGGATAGTGTTAGAATGCAGTGTGAATCTTATTACAACCCTAGAATCTAACCAGAAACACAAAATGAATCAAAATCAAAGTTTATTGCAACCCTGCGCTTTTTTTTTCTATAGCCCGCGCTTTTTTTGCGCTTTTCGCTATAGCGATTTTTTGGGTCTTTGCGCTTTGCAATCGCTATCGCTTTTGACAACTATGGCTAAATGTTTTTAGTAATATGGTTTGAGCCAATGAAATTGTTTGTGTGTGTTTTATATGTTCCTATGAACAATTCTTTGTTATGAGTGTAGCAACATGAACTAAAACGTCAATACAGAGCACTCGTGAATAGAAAAGTTCAGCTTAGTAATGCTATAATTGGTAACAGATTGCAAGTTAGTGACTGTTTTTGATAATGTCTTGGTAGTACATGTAAAATATCTTGCTATTGTAAGTAGTTGATTTGTAGTTTTGTACCACAATATTCATATCATACAGGTGCTGACTTGTTTTTAACTTGTCCTGGTTTTCATTGTAGCTTTGAATCCATTGGAGGCTATTGGATCGTTTGGGGTCAGAAACTTCATGCTGTGCAAGAAGCCTCAAGTGGTGGAAGAAGTTGGTAATGCGAAGCCGGTTACAGTGGGAATAACAAGGAAGAACTCCGGCAGCTGGAAATCGTGGTTCAACAAATCACTCAATATGAAAGTTTCTTCTCACTGAATGCTTGAATCTGCACAATATGTGGAAGTTGTCTTCTTTATTTACCTTTTACAGTTTCAGAGATTGATTTTATATTTCAGTTTCTTTGTTTTGGGATTTGAATTAGATTTTCCCCGTTGAATAAAAGCATTGGATTTCTTCATTGCTCTGAATAAAAGCATTGGATTTCTTCATTGCTCT
Organism: Artemisia annua; assembly: GCA_014162995.1. NCBI lineage: Eukaryota > Viridiplantae > Streptophyta > Magnoliopsida > Asterales > Asteraceae > Artemisia > Artemisia annua. The sequence goes on along the minus strand of LBNU01026875.1, from coordinate 67,801 downwards.
TTTTTTAGACATCGTGAATCTTTAATGAAATAGAGGCTTTTGTTTGTTTCCCAAAGTTAGTGTGCAGCACTGCAGTGTTGTTGTATGATGTATTTTATGCAGTGGAGCTACTCTTGTTCAGGCGGCATCAATTGTTGTTTCCTAGTGGAAACAGATGTGTGGTTATTTTGAGACCAAGCACACCCATGTCAAGTTGTGTGAAAAAGTTGTCTACTAGATCATGTTTAACATGTTCTGTGCATGGAGTTTGGTATGTGTCATAAAGGTTTGGCATGTTGGTGCATTGTGCACCACATGAAGGTAACTAAAAAGGTTAGATGGATCGTAGCATGGTTGGCAATTTGGCATGTAGCATGATTGAGGAATGAGCGTTGTATCTGGGGTCCGTTATACGTGGAAAATAGTCCTAACTTATATCTTCATTGATGTTATCTTTGGTTGATATTTTGTCATCTTTCTTAGATATTTAGTTTGGTGATTGTTGGCCTGTGTTGCAAAATTACATCGGTCTGTTTTCCTCATAACATGACAACATGTTTAGTTTGGTGACATTCGGTCTGCTTTATGAGTTCATATCCCCTATTAACTCTTGCGTACCAAAGAGAACCATCATCTCCATCTTGGATTCTTGGTGACTCTGATTCTTACAAAAAGAATTTGGTCTGTCTAAACAAAAAAACTGTGATACGAAAGTGGATTTGAGATCACCTCTTGTTAGTTCGATATGTCATCTCCATCTTGGATTCTTGGTGACTGAGATTCTTACAAAAAGAATTTGGGGCGTGTTTTTTAAAAGTAGCAATGAGTATTTGGAGCACCACAGCTCGTCAAAGAAGCATTGAAAAATTAGCTTTTCTAAAAATTAGCGAAAACTTACCCCTCTTTTGCTAAACGATCATTAAAATTCAAAATGCTCCTTGCGGACCGCTCACCGCCCCGAGAAGCTCCACGCCACTCCACGCCAAACATAGTAGGTCTGCCTAAACAAAAAAACCGTGATACGAAATTGGATTGAGATCCCCTCATGTTGGTTCGATGTGACTAGGAAATATATGTTTCATGCATGTACCGTCCAATTGGCACTCTGCTCGAACTTCGTTCTTCCTTAATGGGTGGGTCTTGTAATCAAGTTCCTACCTTTGTACTTGAGGGCTGTTTGGCTAGACAAAACTTGAGGGCTGAAAGCAGAATTTGTGAACCCTTTTAGTAGCAAATACACAATGTGGATGATGTCAAAAGAGATTATGAACGATGGTGTCAACGTCTTTAAAGGCCTGTGCCTAGTTTAAAAGCTTGAGAGTAAAGAAGTCCGGTTTTAGTGATGCATCATGCATGAAAGCAGGATTGTGACATCTGAGACTGATACTTGATTAGGTATGTTGGGCGTAACCAGGCTAACCCAATCTTAACCACATACTTAATTTTCGGTTGCCAAATTGCCCAATGATTTTTTTTTTTTTTTTTTTTTTTTTTTTTTTGGGTAACCATATATAAAAAATAACATTCATTTATACTAACTAATACCAAAATTTACATTCATAGATTATTAAAAGTAACAAAAGAATTAATTAACAAGCATAGTAAATGATTTAAAGAGCTTCAAATGCTGCACCACCTTCTCTGCAGTCAACTAAAGGCACCTTAGACAACCTACCAGAGTCTCAGATGGTTGTCCTTCTCCAAATAATCAAGGTCAAATGGCTATATGCCAAAGTAAAAGATCTAATCAGCCGCCTAGGCAATTCACTCGGCTTAATCAACCCATGAATTAAGTGGTTAACCAAGTCAAAACTTGCCATCTCAGATTTTGCTTGTTCAAAGCTAGAAAGGATTCAAATTTCAAAGTTTGAAATAGGACGAAAGGTGCCTAACAATGTTTGAACCCTATGATATTGTACTTAGGAATTTAGTTTCTGGATGTGTATTGTTTAATATATGGATAAACTTTCATCAAAATTTGAATTTATGGTCACCTGCTACAATGATCATGATTATTGATAGAATTCAACATTCTGATTACGTTACTACGAAAACAAAAATCTACATTTTGCAGTCAAACTCTAGAAAAATCTATGTTAATATTCAGTCAAAATAAATATTGTAATTTAAGATGACTAATACAATTAATAATGCATAAGGAGATTATTTAACTGATTTAACTGTAATGAAAGTTATCCCTAGGATGTTTGGGTATATGATAAGTACTGTAGTAAGAGGTGGCAAAACGGGCGGGCACGGGCTACGGGCTAAACGGGCACGGGCTAAACGGGCGCGGGCCAAACGGGCGCATGTTATACGAATCGCTTTAAAAAAGACCTAAAACAACAAAAAAGATTTCTCAAACGTAACACCTCATTTATATTTAACTAACTAAATATACTATGGGTAAGGATCCGGTGAGAAGAAAACTTAAAATGAGAAGAATGAGAAATAACTATAACCATATATTTGAGATGCATCGACTTGAATTAGATGCATCTCTATTCATTTAGATGCATCTCACTTAGTTTCGAAAGTGATTTTGAAGTGAAAACGATGTAAAGTAGTACTAGCAACAAATTTGACTCGCAGAGGGCGAAAAATACATAGGATTCGTCTAACTTGATGAAATGCATCTAATATATGCATATGCATCTATTTTTAGCAAGGAAATATATTAGGGTGCATCTAAAAGATTAGGGATGCATCTAACTCAAGTCGACGCCTCTCTAATTTGTATTTATAGTTATTTCTCATCCTTCTCATCTTAAGTTTTCTTCTCATTTGATCCTAAGTCAATATACTATATCCATAAGTTTTTCATTAAAAACAATTTAATGTTCTCCAATTGAGAAAAAAACATGTGCCCATTATGCCCATTTAACTTCTAAATGGGCAATATATGCCCATTTCAAAAAAAAAGAGAGGGCCCAAAAATGCACACAAATCTTTTAAAAATTTGCCCATTTAGCCATTTTTTTGATTTTGGGCACAAATTGCCACCTCTAATATTTACTTCAATGGTAGTAAAAAGCTGTTGTTTAGCTTTAATTATCCTTAGAAGGTGTTTGGGGTTATGAAGGTATAGCTGGTTAATGTAACGAGATATTTTATATGTTTTAATTTATACTAGTATTTTATAGTATTAGTTTAATTAGAGTAATCTTTTATATAATAAAAGAATTACATCATTTCGGAGTTTTTTTGAGAGAACAATCTTATGTGAAAAAAAATTGGACCAACCAGGATGCTTGCAAGTGACACGCGTGCAAAATCGTGTGATTTGATTGGCTATTAAAAATTCAAAATTGAATACAATTTGGTCAACGTTTAATAAAATTCGTTTAGGGAATAAAATCCAACAAAAATTATATGTGTTAAAAATCTAAAGAAAAAAACTTATATAAAGCGGACTAAATATAAAAAAATTTAAGGACCAAACGAGACATACGATGTAACTTCCAATACATACATGTTTACCCCAATTGGGGAAAAACAAAAAAAAGCCCAGCTTATTACTACCTCCCCTGGCACCACCACCCGACCACCACCCAGCCACTACAATTATGCCACCATAAAAGAGATCCAGCTTCGGTTTTTCATTTAAAGATATTAAATGTTTAATCATAGTGATTTTGTTGTAAGGGTTAATCAAAGGTATATTTTTGTGTTAAAACTTTAATTAATAGATTTAGGGTTTAGCTTTTTTGACCCAATTGAGTTATGGGTTATCTCTTCACTAGACCACCAAACTAAAAACCTCCACCGAAAACCAAAGCAATGGGAACAGGGGGAAAAAATCTAAATCGAATGTATGTTTTTCTAACTAATGAATTCAATATATTAATTATCAACTTATTTATTTAGGATTTTTTATATTTATTGGTTGAGATTAAATTTTAGTTGAAAAAAATCAAATTTTGATGGTGGGTTTTCAACTTTTAAGCAAAAAAGTAAAAAATAAAAAATCTTGATCACTTTTGATGACTTTTTGTTATAAATGCATGTGGGGATTTGATTGGTGCTTTGGTAATCAACATGGGGTTAATCAACATGGGTTTTCAATATTTAAGCGTAAAGATTGATTCTTGATGTAAAAAAATATCAAATCTTAAACGATGGTCATTCTTTGAGGTTCGTTGTGATACAATGGTTGACATGGTTTTCAATTGTTAAGCAAAAAGATTTGATATCGATGGTTGTTACATTGGAATGTATGACAGTTAAATCTTAAAAATGTTAATGTTGTTAATTTATGATGAGGCCATCTTAACCCATCATATATGCCCAAAAGCTGGTAAAATAAGCCCCACGATAAGAGGGTTTTGATCTTAATTTTTTGTGTACAATGAGAGCAGATTCATTTTAAAGGTTACTTATAAGTTAGAACATATAATATGGTATCTAATTCTTTGTTATATAGATGTTGGTTGTTGTTACATTAGAACTTGGTTAGTTCAGGGGTCTTTGTAACTGTTCTTTTCCTAAGAATGATTAAATGGTTTTTCGGGCTATCATAATAGCTAGATTCATTGGTGTTTGGGACTGTTGTAATAGCAGAATTAAAGATATTTGGGACTGATTTTAATAGCTGAATTGAGGGGTGTTTGGAACTGTTTTGATAGCTCAATTCAGGGGTGTTTGGGACTATTTTCAGTTGCTGATTTTAAGGGGTGTTTGGAACTGTTAAAATAGCTGAAAACAAGGGTTTAGGGTTTAGGGTTTAGGGTGCTTGGGACTGGTCATTAAAAAGTCAAAATCGATTTAGTATAAGTAGCATTATCAAAAATACATTTATTCATTTAAAACAAGGGATAGCTATGCTTACAAGAAAACAAGTGGGGCTGACAAAGCTGGAGTAGTTCAAAAGAAAAAGGGACAAAACATGTGTAGTTTGCCTCGACCGGTTTATATTCAAGAAAAAAAAGGTAAATCTGATTATTAGTTACTTAAAGCTTGCGAGGATGATTCACGAGCTCAAACTTATGTCAAACTTTATTACTGTAAGTTCCATCTTTCGTTTACTAATTTACTACTGATGTAGCAAAACTAAGCGGTGAAGCTTGTAAACCACGGATCGTTGTCCCAACGAGCGTTGAAATTGATCTAGTCACTCAAGTCGTGAGTTATGTGAGATGAATGGATTGAAAAGAGTTGAATTTGTTTTAATTATACTACGAAAGTTTTGCATAAAATTTAAATGAAATTAAGAACAATAAGAAAGGGAATAAAATTAACCATGAAAGAAAACATGAGACTAAGTGAAGCGAAAAAGGAAATAAAAGTTTAAACTTAAGAAAGGATTAAAGAAAATGTTTTTGTTGATTTGTATTTAATTAACGAAAGAAAATTAAACTAAGTTAAAAGGTTCAAAAGAAAATTCGGCAGAGTAACGGTAAGAAATGGATAAAAGAAAACTCCACTCGATGAACGATGGAGTGCAAATTAGCCTAGCTCGGCTTTAAGGAACAAACGAGACACGACAATAAAAAGTTAAGACTCGAAAACTTAAACAAAACAAAACCTAAACTCGCTATGAAAACTAAATGAAACTCGCTATGCTAAAACGAAAAAGGAAACTCGCTAGACAAAAAAAATGGAAACCAAACTCGCTAGTAAAAAATGGAAACAAACTCGCTAGACCCTATTTAACTCCAAACTCGCTACACACTTTGAACCATACTCGCTAACCTAAATGTAAACNAAGACTCGAAAACTTAAACAAAACAAAACCTAAACTCGCTATGAAAACTAAATGAAACTCGCTATGCTAAAACGAAAAAGGAAACTCGCTAGACAAAAAAAATGGAAACCAAACTCGCTAGTAAAAAATGGAAACAAACTCGCTAGACCCTATTTAACTCCAAACTCGCTACACACTTTGAACCATACTCGCTAACCTAAATGTAAACCCAAACTCGCTACCTAATGGGAACCAAACTCGCTAGGACTAGGTGTGATACCAAACTCGCTATCCTATATGAGAATTCTAAACTCGCTAAGCTCTAAAGACCCCTAAACTCGCTACCTAATGAAAAATGATACTCGCTAGGTTTGAAAAGAAAGACAAACTCGCTATGGCACAAAAGAGAACCATACTCGCTACTAGCCAAGATGAAACTCGCTAGCCAAATGAAAAAAGCATACTCGCTACGTGAAAAGTACCATACTCGCTACTAAACCCTAATGTACTCTATACTCGCTATTAAACCCTATTAACGTACTGGACAAATTTTTTACGTAAAACTTTTATAAAAACTTAATAAAAACTTATTTAAACTCAATATTAAGCAAGACCAATACTCAAAATAAGCTATAGAAGACACAACTAATCAAAATAAGCAAAACATATTCCTAGGGCTTGTAAATAAAAAGCTAGTTTAGACTCAAAATAAAGATTAAAAAGCTAAAGATAACAACTTTGAAACTTGTAAATAAGCTAAAACAAATCAAAACAAAAGCTCTCACAAGCTAGCAAAACCCAAATAAGCTCAAGTCATAATCATAAGGCACGAAAATNTTTTTTGGTAATTAAGTTGTGGGTTTATGTTTTTTATGCTTTGATTGATGATTTAGGTGTGTTATACACCCACATAACTAACTCGCAGATAACGATGTTTCACATTGAAAAACATTTGTTTATGGTTTAGCTTGTGGCACTACTAAAGAAACACTGACGTCAGGTTTTAAGGTCTATGGTGAGATTGAGGATTGCAATGTTATCATGGACAGGGATTTTGGGAAAGCTAAAGGCTTTGGAAGGTTTATGCGAGTAATGTGGGACCGAGGTGGATTCTGAGAGGTTGAGAGTGTTTTTTGAGAGGTTTGGTGAGATTGAGATGCGGCCGTTGGGATTTGATAGTAATACGGAAAAAGATTAGAGGGATTGAGTTTTTTGTTTATAGCCATTTAAGATGTTTGAAGGGTGTAAGTTGCATTGTCAGAAGGCGACTGATGGGAAGAATAAGGGCGTTGTCAGTACGGTTAATGCAGCGCCGCTTGTGCAGCAGGCGACACCGCAAATGATGGTGAATTTTACATGGCACCCTTTCATTTTGTAAAGATTACTAATGGTGGTAAAATTTTGGCCCGTTATTATTGACTTAGTCTTTATAGCTTAGGATTAAAAGAAACAATGGACCAATAACCCTGCACTATACTCTATTTTGCACCGAAGGGATTGTATTGTTTTTCAGAATGTTCCTTTTTGGTAAAAGTTTCAGAAATATGAAATATGTAGCTACTAGTCTATTATATTTAATTAATATGGCGTTTTAGATCTGAAAACGTAATTATTGTGACTTGAAGTCAACATGATCAGTTTTTATATGTTTTTTTTGATTGTTTTAGGCTCGAAATGCACACATTTTGGCTCTAGACCCAACCCATGAGTCCTCACAAGGGGTTCGTTATGATCGCTACATAGACTTAGCCAGGCACACTTTTGGGCAGAAACTCAGGCCTTGGATAGTATTACCGCAGCAGCTGATAGTACAAGTAGGAGTAAACATAGTGTACATGGTAACTGGTGGAACTTGACTTCAAAAGTTCATGCAAATGGTGTGCACTGATTGCACTAGGCTAAGAGATTCTTACTGGATCATCATATTTTGTTCCACACATTTTTTACTCTCACAACTTCCAAATTTTAATTTTGTATATATATCTGATGTGTCGCTGGCTGCTACTATTATTTCACTATGGTAAGTGAAATTGTTATAGCTAAGAATTTTATTATTTGTGTGAACAAATCTGATTTTCTGCTTTGATGTGGCAGCTATGCTTACAAGAAAACAAGTGGGGCTGACAAAGCTGGAGTAGTTCAAAAGAAAAAGGGACAAACCATGTGTAGTTTGCCTCGACCGGTTTATATTCAAGAAAAAAAAGGTAAATCTGATTATTAGTTACTTAAAGCTTGCGAGGATGATTCACGAGCTCAAACTTATGTCAAACTTTATTACTGTAAGTTCCATCTTTCGTTTACTAATTTACTATAGAGTATAATTTATATGAGGCCTTTAGCCAGTAGGATTCTTTTTGTCATTCAGTCTATATCATTTGTTCTGTGATTTGTTAATGTGTAGGAGTGTTTAGCGTTTGGAATTAAAATTTTAAAAAGTCGTTTGGGTTTAGTGTTTAGCTACTTGAGGAACCATTTAGCATTAGCGTTTAGCAATTTTCGTCATTATACAATTTGAGATTTGTAGATCAAGTCTACTGCATAAATCTATGCAGATCATGTATGATAATGTTTATCTTGGTCTTTTTTGTAAAATATACAACAGCATTGTAGGAAACAATCCATCATGGTCGATTTTATTAGAGATATTTGATTTGCGATCTGTTTGTTTTGGGGATCGCTTGCTGCTGTTCTTCCTTCAATCTAGTCGGTTTATTTTGATAGATCGATTATTATTACATGGTGCGATCTGGTTATAACTTGTTGTGCTTATTGTTTACGAAACCCTAATTTTTAGGGTTCGTATCTTATGGACCTGCTGGAACGTTAACCTTTACAAGGGGTTGTTTGGTATTTGTATGTTCGAATCAAGATGTTTGTGTTCTGAACGGGGGTTTTAGAGAGATGGAAGTTAAGTTATAGGGATCTTATTCAAAAACCCTACCTGGTATTCATTGATCCTGCTGCTATTGATTATCATGTTGCGGATCGTTTATGGCCATGATAGGGTTTAGACCTTATTATTGGTTCGATTGGTGGGTTTGTGTTCTGTTGATGCTGCTGATTGATGTACTATTAAGCTAGGGTTGTCTTAATCCCTAGCAATTAGATTGTTTCACAGACCTGCTGATTTTGGATGTTTGTTAATGGAAGTTAGGGTCGAAACCCTATTGATGTTTACTACTGGTATGGTTTGCTGCTGTAAACCATGAATGGAGTAGTATTTGTGGGTACGCAATCATGGGGATCATTGTCAATACTAGTTTTGGACTACTATGGTGATTTGATGATTGGTATATATAAGTTAAGTTTCTCGGGTATCTTATTCAAAAATCCTTGACTCGATCAATAGTAATTCTTTTTTCTATGGATCGTTTATGGGTGGTTCGATCTTCATTTTATGGTTCTATTTTATGCATGGGATCGAAGCTGCTTTCTTTTGATGGATGTTAGGGTTTGGACCCTATTGTATGTACAAGTCCACTTAATCCTCAAGCTTGGTTCATATTGCGTATGCTTTGACTTGTTGTTGGTGGGGTCTTGTGGTTGGTTGGTGAGTACATTGGTTCTATCTATATCATGTTCTGATTTTAATATTGATGATCCAATGCTGCATCATTGAAGGTTATGGACTTCTACGACGACGTGTGATGATTCAAGAACTTAATTTTATTTGTAAACTTATAGTCGTTGTAGTTTTTTGTTCATATAGTAGTTGCTTTTGTTTAGCATNGGACCTGGGGATGTTTAATGCTGAACGTTTGAGATAGGGATGATTCTTGCAAAAATATACAAACCACAGGGATGATTTTTGCAGTTTACTCTATAGTATATTTAGTTACTTAAATATAAATGGGGTGTTACATTTGAGGAATTTTTTTTTTTGTTGTTTTAGGTCTTTTTTAAAGCGATTTGTATAACATACGCCCGTTTGGCCCGCGCCCGTTTAGCCCGTGCCCGTTTAGCCCATGGCCCGTTTAGCCCGTAACCCGTGCCCGCCTGACCCGCCCGTTTTGCCACCTCTATTCAAATCGCTAAAGGAATGTCATGCATGACCATATATGTACATTAGAGATGCAAGCCTAAACTTTTTTATTATTTTTTTTTTTTTTACCGGTCGGTTAAACCGTAACCGGTTTAAAAAAAATGGTTATTTTTTAACCGAACCAGTTAGACTGCTTTTCGGTGTCATATGTGGACCGGTTATGAATCCGGTTTTAACCGGTTTTTTCAAATAACCGGTTTTAACCTTTTTTCTTTTTTTTTAGTTAGCCATTATGGTTGCTAGCCGTTATGTTGTGCTTTTTTGTATTTTTTTTTTGATGATTTTAAGCCATGGATTTGTAGTATAAATATATGTAATGAGTTATGGTTGAAAACACATCACAAACACTCTCATATATCTCTTTAATCTCTCTAATCCCTCTATAATGGAAAACTCACAATCACAACAAGCTTCCACTAATCACTCCGTTGGAACTAGCAATGCACGAAAAGTTTACACGAATGATGATGTTGCACAAATTAGACCAACTCAACGAACAGGGGATGCATGTTTGGTCTAATTACGATTTGTGTATTATGAATGATGGGTTGGAAAAGGCGCGTTGCAAGAAATGTAGGAAATTTTATAACCCCTCGTCTAACACTACACTAAGGACTCATATGAACGGTTGTAGTGCGGTTGACCAAAATGATACGTCACAAGGTATTATTGGTACTGATGGTCAAGTTTTTATATATGATAATGATGCGCTTCGACTTGATTTTAAGAAGTTTGTCATTCAACGAGCGCTTCCATTCAACCACTTCGACAACGAGAAGCTTACGGAGATCATCAAAAGGAGGCTACAACCGCGGTATCAACAAGTAACTCGTACTACTCTTAGAAGTGATGCTTTTAAATTATGGGAAACGGCTAAAAAAGATATTGTTGATGGTTTTCATGAATATAAATATGGTGTTTCTATAACTACGGATACTTGGACCGCACCAGATGGTACGGCAAATTCTCATCTTGCCGTTACGGCTCATTAGTTAATCCCGAGTCTTGGTTATTAATGCAACGGACAATTGCTTTTAAACTATTTGGTTATCCTTATTCGAGATCTAATTTAAGAAAAATTTTACATGACACTTTAATTGAATATAATTTAGATGATAAAGTTTTTACGATTTCACTAGATAATGCATCCAATAATACTAAAGCTATGGAATTTTTAAAATTACATATAAAACCCGTTTTAGATGGTGTTTTTTTCATTCCCGTTGTGTTGCTCATGTTATAAATTTATCCATGCAACCGGCATTAAAAATATGTGATAGTTTAAAGATGAAATTTAGGGGTTTATTAGTAACTATATATAGTTCGAGCAACGAAGGACAAATGAACTATAGACGTTTTCGTAAACAATGTGGTGAAATACCCTTAGGACCTTGCTATGATAATAATACTATGTGGAATTCTACTTGCATGATGTTTGAAAATATATTACGACAACGTGAGACTTTAAATGCTTTTAATGAACAACTTGTTAGTAGAAATAAGTCTGTTTCGATAGACGACCAAGATTGGGATCGACTAAATGATTTAACTATTTTTTACAAGTTTTTAAAGAGGCAACAACTATATTATCGGGTGTTTATTATCCAACTAGCTCAATCATTAGTTTTAAAGCAAATTTATACTATGACGGAAAAATTAAACGAATTAAAAAACTCACCTACTCAAATGTTTAGAAAAATGGTTAAAGTTATAAAAAAGAAATTTATAAAATATTTTGGTAGTTTATCTTTGGTTTTTACTTGTTCTGCCACACTTAATCCATGTTTAAATGTTGGAGGCGTAGAACTTTTAATAACAAGAATAACGGAAAATTTAGACTTATCCTTTGGGTTAGACGGTCACGACCCCGACTATTTAGAATCCTAAGTTTTTAAATTTAACAATAATTTTAAAAAATATATTTGGAATTTATGCAACAAAATATGATCAACAACAAAACCCAATTGTTGACCAAATGCGGGCCGGATCGTCCCGAATGGCAAGAGACATTAATATAAACCTTTATAATAGTTTATGTGAAGACGCTACAAAGCATCAACGAACATCGGCCCCAACAAGCGAGTTGGGACAATATATGGCTACAAAATTTTTAATAACTTTAAGTCCCGAAGATTTTGCAAACTTTGACATTTTGGCTTGATGGAAAGAAAGAGAAATCCAATTTCCAATTTTATCCACTATGGCTCGTGACTTATTAGCGGTCCAAGCTTCGAAGGTAGCGTCCGAATCAGCCTTTTCTACTAGCGGTAGAATTATATCGGAAAGAAGGTCAAGACTAACCCCCGAATCCATGGAAGTATGTGTATGTTTGAAAGATTATTTTGACGGAGTAGATAGGATACAACATGAAACATCGTTGGAAGGTCCGGTATTAGAAGACGTTGAAGAAACTATACCAAGAGAAGAAGTTGAATTAGGGATATCACCTCCGAATACCGAATTAGATGAAGGTGAGTTTGAAGACTTTGATGTTGAAGACTTAGATGTAGAAGATTTTTTGGAAGATTTAATGACTTGAGTATAACGGGTGATGGCAATGCCGAAGCTCGATATACTTGAGTACACTAATATGTTTTCGGGTGATGGCCATGCCGAAGCTCGAAATGTATAAGTATTTATATATTTTTAGTTGTATAATTGTATTGTTTAAATAAAAGTTATGATTGTATTTTTTTAGTATGTTTTCCGGTGCAAATAAAAAGTTATGATTGTATTTTTTTAGTATGTTTCCTATAATTAACAACTTTATTAAATAAATGTTCGAAGTTTTTAGTGAAATTCCGAAAAAAACCGATAAAAAAACCGATTCCGAACATTTATAACCTAAAAAAACCGATTCCGAACATTTATAACCGAAAAAAACCGATTTCGGAAAACCAAAGAAACCGAAACCGGTTTTTAGGAAAACCGGTTTTTTTATAACCGGTTTTAACCGATTTATTTGCACCACTAATGTACACAAATAAAACAGCTTGAAGAGCAAGTTCACGAACTCTAGAATATCAGGAGGCACAGTGACCTAACTCCTAAGCAAGGGTCGATTCATGAAGCACTCCTTAAGGGTAATTTTACGATTGACACATCTTTAAACATTTTTGTAACCGACACCGCAACATTCCTCATCCAACGCCATCTTCGTCATCCATAATCATCGTTGTGTTTATCGTTCACCTTTTATATTCTTCTTTCTAAATTCTAAAAATAAAAAAATAAATATATATATGATTTTTTGTTTTAAAGAGGTGCCATGTAGGGTACCCTTCAGAGGTTGCCTTCCTCGTATTTCTCAATTGTCAGATTATGCCCTTGCGACTCTATATAAACTAAATCCATTGAGAAATCCAAAATCATAATAAGAGAGACGCTCATAAAAAAAATATGGAGACATTCTAGATTGAGAATCAAATTATTCCCTCCAGACAGAAAGTGACTTTTTCCTGTACGAGTAGTGAAGAACTTGCTTTGAGGGCCTACGTCGACTAGGCCTCCCGGTGACTGAGGGAAGCAATCTGTCTTAAACAAGAATATTTTCTCTTACAGTTTATTGCTTTAGTCTTAGTGGATTTCTTGTTGTTGATCCTCCCCGCGAAACAATAATAGCGCAAAAATAGTACTTCTTCCCCCTTCGCTAACATCAGGGTATGGAGCCGCATCATTTGATATGGTGAGCTTCACCGGGGTCACCACTCCCGGTTAAGCGAACAATGCAACAGGAAGCTGCCAGCTTCCTGCCCCAGTAGTACTCATGATGCTTGTTCAATCAGTGCCTTCTAGTCCATCTTGACTTGCAGCTCTTAAGATGCCTAATGGCATTTTTTGGGAGCTACCTAGTAGATGGGTTCACTGACCCTAATCTCATTTATTTTATTTGAATAAAAAAATGTCGGGTCGTTAAAAAGCCACTGTTTTTGCGTCATTATTGTTTCGCGGGGAGGATCAACAACAAGAAATCCAGTAAGACTAAAGCAATAAACCGTAAAAGAACTAGCTTGTTGCTACTGTTTACTTATTAAAGTTAAGCACATTTGAACCAAGGGAAGGGACGGACCCGCATAGAAAATGCTTAACCTTAATAGTAGGAGTTGGTAAGTAGGTTTAGAATTCTGCTGATTCCAAGTAGTCCATCTCCATCATTGCATATGGCAATATAGAAAGTATCCTAATTTCTGCATGACAGCAATATGACCCAAGGTCCCTGCAATCGCCTCTGTCTGTATCTTCATTATCCATATTTAATTTTACCTTCGACTATCTTGATGTTGAATCATACTTAGGCCATCTCCAATGCAGTGAGCTGGCATCGTTCAAAGATATGCTTTAGACGCCAACTCAGCATTCAATTCCATTGTAGGGATGGTTCGTTTAAAGTTAGTGTGTCTCTGAACATACACATATTAAATAATCAATTAAAAGGCCCACTTGTGTATATAGCGGAGATGCAGCCAATTTATTTATATTTCTTTGATGATAAAGAGTAATTAATAATAAAGTACATGGTGAAATGACATTGTTTTTTATGTGTAAGTTTAATGGGTTCTAGAGTTTTTTGTGTGAAAGAGTATAATGGTGATGTACTATAGTAGGGTGATCAGTTGGAAAACCCCTTGCCTCTTAACCTAGAGGTCAAGGGTTCGATCCTCACTCCCTTAAAAAGGCCGGAGGTCCTTTTCTACTTTCGGTAGAACCAGAAGCAGCCTCTCTATCTTAGGTAGGGGTAAGACTGTCTACATTTCAACCTCCCTCATACACCGTGAAAGACGGTATTGAGACCCATAACCCGTGAAAGACGGTATTGGGAGTTACTTTACTTTATTTTACTTTAAGTATAATGGTGATGTGTCACTCTATTTAACCCAAAAATGATGTATGCATTGTGGATGTCCTTACCAAATGTATATTGTGAAAAATGAATATATAGATAGTTTTTTATATTTTCTTTTCAAATTAACTGATTTATCATTTATAACTTATAGATAACTTTTGAAGTTTCTGTAATTGTGCTGAAATCAGTTCCCCTGTTTTTGCTCGGAGAGCACCACAAGAGTTAGAGCCAAGCGCTTAGAAGCTCAAGCTTTGCTCACAATATATTTCAAGATCACTTATTTGTACTTGCATTGATAAAAGGTCGACTTGAGCCAAGGAGGAGGAAAGAGGAAAAAAAAAAAAAAAAACCTACTAATCTGCTCTGCAACCCCGTGAAATCGTCACATTTATCACATAAAAGTCTTGTGTTGATACACTACAAATTAAAATATTAAAATCCATTTTGTTTATCTTGAATCCTGACTTGATTCATCTGAATATCACTTCATACAGTGCTTAGTTATCCTAATCATGAGCACAACATTTGATTGAATTTCCATAAAGATACTTGAACAAAGCTTTCGAAAAGTAAAACTCGGATATTAATATATTTTGCAACATATAGGAATAACACTTGAAAGGAATGAAACTTGGCAGAATTTAAACACGAAACATTCTATTAGCTGGTAATACTTGAATCCTAAAATAGAGTCGTCTCTCCATTTTGAGTTAATTGAGGCTACGAAGAAGAATGCCTTCGAAAGTTATCCCAGGGCCAAAAGCCAAAGCAAGCCCCCATTCTTCTGATTTCTCTTTGTTCATCAACTCATCCCTCATATACTCCATCACGTAAATTATAGTGTTACTACTCACATTCCCAAAATCCATCAAAGCCCTCCTACTACAATCCAACTTCTCCCCTTTCAACTTCAAGGTAGCCTCTAATCTGTTCAATATCGCTGGACCACCAGGGTGTACTGCCCAAAATAGATCGTTAAAGTCCTCCAATTTACCGGCTTTCTCCATCAACTTCTTGCAAAATGCTTCAATGTTATCATCGATCTTTTGAGGCAAGTCCCGACCGAGCTTGAAGTTTATACCCTCCTCTGTTAGCCTACCATCAATCACATTTTGAGTCCCTGGGAGGAACTGCTGAACTGCATAGCTCAGTTCCATGAAGGGGGACTCACCACTGATTGGGTCTGCTCCAATAATTGCTGCTGCAGCACCATCTCCAAAAAGTGCAGCACCAACCAAATCATATGGACGGGACTTGTTTGGTGGTCTAAACCCTAAAATGGTGGTCTCAGATGTCGTCAACAAAACTCGGCTTCCAGGGTTGTTTTCTGCGATATCTTTAGCAATTCGAAGGCCTGTAACACCTCCATAGCATCCCAAAAAGTAAAGCATTACACGATTAACATCGTTTCTTAGTCCAAGCTCGCTAGCAAGGAAAAGATCACCTCCTGGGAGCCGGATTTCACTAGAGGAAACATAGACTACATGAGTTATGTCTTCAGCAGGCCTTCCCCATTGCTTGAAACATGCTAAACTAGCTTCTTTTGCCATCTCCGTTACAGCTTCATTTGCTATAGTGAGCCTTTGAGAGATAGTTGCTGAGCCTTCTCGTGCTAGTTCTGGATATTTGTCAAGGATTTCCTTCGACATTACCGTGTATCTGGTTTTCACAGTAGTTGTTTTACCTACCAATGCAAGAAAACAATGGAAATTTAATTATATAAAGGTATTACAAAGTTGGCAAAAAATATATCTGTGTAAAAATTGAATCTTATACACATGCAAACAATGATATATGTAGATTTAGATCTTTATAAGTCATGTACGTGAAGAGGAATAAATGTGACCATCATATACAAGTGCATTTAGTAAAATTAACTTTCTTACACAAGCGTGCCAACTTCTCTTTCATGGCAGAATCGGCACAATTGGTATCACGGAAAAATCCTTCGACCAAGCAATCTTGTGGAATAAGTTGGCTCGGAAAAGCCTTACCAAGTGCCAACACAGTTGCTTTTCCTGGAGTCGGAAGACGCCTAGTTGTCGACATGGATAATTTTGTGAGGAATGCTGCTGCTTCACCTTGAGGAGATTAAAGTTTGGTGGTGAGAAGTTAATGGTGTTTTGGGTGTATATATAAGGCATTAAATAGGCAGTTCTTGGAGAAAGTTTGGTATAGAGAAGAAATAGCATGAAATTGTTGTTAAATAGCTTAATAAATACTTCTTTGGTTTGTTTTGGGTTCATTGAAGTGTTGGAAGTGTGATGGGATAAGTAAATTCATATTTGTTTGTTATCTTAAACCAGATATCTTCCCTCTTTTTGTGGGAGACCTGATTTCAACTTACTAGTTTCATGATGCATAATAAATTGGAAAGATCAAGTGAATGACCATTTTTTCTTGATATTTACCAATCACTTTCTGCAAGTATTTTTTGATTTTGAAGCTAGGATAAACATAAGTAGATATGTATAAGAAAAGGTACATATAGTTTACTATAGGTGCATAAGTAATATTCGATAGAGTGCCATTTAAAGTTTAAACCTTATGGAGGCCATTAAATGACTTTGAACTGTTAGGAATTTAAAGTTTAAACTTTATGGAGGGGCCATTAAATGACTTTGAAATGTTAGGAAATTTTTTCAAATGATGGGTTTGAATGACAATTAATAGTCATCAATTACAATAATACTAGTAGTTATTAACATGGAAGTTAATGTATGGTCAAATGTAATGACTGGATTAATTTTATGTTAAGGAGTCATTAGTATGATTAATTATACGACTGCTTTTTCTTAATCTCCTATCACTATAAAGTGAGAGTTATATTCTCAAGAAATATAATCATATGATCTCCCCTTTGTTTATCTTGCTTTAATGTGTGTATTCATTCGTAATAGAGAGGACGAATTTGTCTTAAGAAAGCTGTGAGATACGCAGACCTTAACATTTTCCTTGATTGTGTTCTTCGGGTCTAAACTATCAAACGGTTTACAGTACTATTTTTTACACTTCATCTTTTTCTTGTTATTATCATGTTTGTCTCTTGTAGTAATATACTTGACATATAACATTCTTAAGACAGAGTATGTGTCGTTGTTATTAGATTTTTATTTTATTTATTTTTATTATTATTATTATTTTTAGAAATAGCAAAATAAGAATAATTTTTGCACATATCTAAGAAAATGTTTCTGGAAATAGGAAAAATAAGGATTATTTTTGCACATATCTAACGCTCAGGTCTCGAGTTTTAAATGAAGGAAAATGGAAAAGAATTGGAAAGGGAAAAGGAAAGTAAGAGTTGGTTGTTATTTTTTTTGAGATAGAGGAAAGGAAAAGAAAAGTAATCATAATCATGTTCTTGAGTAGGAGGAAAAGGAAAATAACTTGGTGAAATTACATATATGCCCTTTAGTTATTAATGTAAAATATTTTAAAAATGGTATATTAGTCTTTACAAAATAACAATTTCTCTTTCCTCCCAAAAGTGGGATGAAGA